>APFE031710793.1:7213-85074 GCA_000404065.3 Pinus taeda
AACAATAATAATATAAAGGCACAAAAATAACAATAGAGGGATTCTATGGGGCACAATAATAACAATATGGGGACAACAGGGTCACAACAATATTAATAAGGGATACAACTACAATCTTAATGGGGGCATCACTAGTATTATAGGGACCTAACAATATCTTATGAAGAGTTAGATGAAAAGAAAATATGTGTGTTATGGGTTTCTGATGCTTTGCTTGATTTGGACTTAGTATGCACCTGAGTGTTTAATGATGGATGAGATCTAATGATGGATCAATATCATGACCTGAAATGACTTATCATTATATGATCTAATAATGGACAAGATAGATCTAAGTGCTAACAAATGTTTGGTACTTTAAATTCTATGATATGGGTATATCTGAAGTCTGGAATAGATGCGAAGTTATAAGTTATTATTTGCAGATATATACGCTAGTTCACCTTAGTGAAGGTGTGTATGCAGCTGGTTCGGCTCTTCCAAGTAGCGTATGTAGAAGATAATTTCGTTGTTTAGAGATGAATGATCTATCTAATCCATGCATTTATTTTACTGTTGTTTGTCAATGATGCCTTCTTTGGATCTAAAAGTAAAATTGACTGTATAAGGAGATCGAGTCTAGTTGATTGATTGATTGAGTAAGAAGGGTGATCTTTGCTGCTATCTACTTAGAGCTCTATAATATGATAGTAGATCTTTAGATTGTCATTGGCTGGTAAAATTTTTGGTTCAAAGTTTTTGTGATTCAATATCTTTAGAGGTATATGCAGGTTGGGTTACAAAAAGTAGCGTATACATGCAAGTTAGCTTCATTGAAGTAGCATATACATTCTAACATGTGATTTTTGAGGTTGCATTTGACTCTGGTTGTAGATGCAGTGTTCTAAGTTCATATATGTGTTCTAGTTATAGTGATCTGACTGTTCCAGTTGATTAGTTGAATTTTGATTAAGTATTAGTTGATTGGGTTTTGTTTGAATGTTTTATTCAGTTGTATTAGAAATTAATGATTGGGTGATTCAGTTGTGTCTGAGGTTTGAGTGATTATTTGAATTAGTTGTGTCAAAAGTTTCAATGATTGGTTGATTCAGAAAGTGATGATTGGGCTTTAGTTATATTAGAGATTGATGATTGGGTTTTAGTGATTGGTTGATGCAGATGTATTTGATGGATGAATTACAGTGGTGATTGATTTTGAGCTTCAATGTTACTAATGGGTCCAGAATGAAAATTTGATGAAACGTCCCCTACATATTGTGTTGATGTGTACCAGGAGTATCTAGTCTGAAAATTTATGAAACGTGGTCCCTGGAGGATATTGAAGGTTGGAGCCTTCAATAAGAAAGTTGAAACTTCTTGTCAGTAGTGGCTGATGATTAGATTAAGGGGTTAGAGCTCCCTTCCAGTAGCAGCTGGAGAATGAGTGAAGGTTGTAGCCTTCTATAAGTTGGCACCTACGTAATGGTAAACATATCCGCCAGTAGAAGAGCCAAGGGGTTGTAGGTCCCTTCTAGTAGAATCTAAAGAAGGAGAGAAAGTTGTAGCCTTCTGCAGGTGGGTGCCTACGTAATGGTATGATTTTGCACCAGTACAAGATTGTAAACAACTTTTTATATTAAAAAGAAGACAGAGACAACAACAACATGTGGTTTTCTTCCGCATTGGGTTTCCACCTTAAATCTTGGTGTTCATGTGTATTTCTTATGTGTGATGGTTTATTTATTATAGCACATGGTTAATGCTTATCTAATGGTTAATAAAGTACTAATGAACTCGCTGAAGACAAATATGTGATGGGTTAACTGAATTGTAAGTTCACTGGATATATGCTAATTGTCTTAAGAACAGTCGCGTGCACACGCATGTTCAATTAAATAAAGTCAAGTATAGAAATACGAATATGAAATATAGAATGTTTATTGATTTATAAATATTATTCACTCATCCCCCCCCCCCCCCCCCCCACCCCCCCACAGTATTTTCCGAAGAATTGGAATCCAAAGTAAGGTCTTTTGGAAAAAGCTTGATCGCTTGAAGGAGATCCATCAAGACAATGGGAAAGAAACAAAAGAAGAAAGCACCTCAAAAGAAGAAGACATCTCAAAAGAATAGTGATAGCAGGAGAGACAATTGGTTATTAGGTGGAGGAAAGCATTCAGATTCAAAATCACCTCATATTGAAGATGAACAAGAAAAAAAAGTATCAAGTACTAATTTTGGGTCTTCTGGTGATACATTTCTTTGTTCATGCAATATTCAAGATAATCAAAGTGATAGTGAAACAACTGAATTTTCTCTTATGGGTGAAAGTGAAAGAAATATAATAGATACAAAAGTTAAAAGACTCACAGATAAAATTAGAAATCAACAAGATCTATTTGAAAAAATGGAGTGTACCTTCAAAGAAGAAGTTACCAGGTTAAAAGCTCAGTTAGAGGAAGGAAACAAAGTAAGGAAGCAGTACAAGGAAAGGGAAGATCAATGCCAAAGGTTGTAGGATGTAGTGACATCATTGAGAAATGAAGTAAATGAAAAGGATACAACAATCAAGAAAATTAAATATAGATCCAGTTACTATGAAAGTCTTGAAGTTGAGGTCATCTCTCTAAAAGAAGATCTTGAAAATTCAAATAATTAGAATGAAGAACTACCTCATGTAGATGAAGAACAAGAATTTATGATATTCTAAAATTAAAACAACAAGTGGAAGAAGGAAGAAAAGTTGAAGAAATCATGAAGAAGCAGTATATGGAAAAGGAAGAGAAATATCAGGTTGAGGTAAGTATCCTAAAAGGTAAATTAGAATAAAAGGATCAACTTTTGTGATTTCAAAACAGTACTAAGATTTTGGATAACATTCTTAGTATTCAAAGGTCTCCTACCATGAAATCTGGTCTTGGTTTTCATGAAACTGTTTAAGGATAATCTAGCTCACAAACTGAGGCAAGGAAATCTAATGTAAAATATGAAATGCTAAAAAAAGAGGTAAGAGGTCAACCCATCAAAAATCAAGGAAAGAAAGTCTTCAAACAAAATAATTTACTCCTAACTATGGAAGTTTTAATCGATTATTTCCTCTAATGAATAGTGTTTAATGTTTTAGATGTCATAATTTTGGACATGTTGCAGGCAGATGCAGAAGTAGAATGTTTCAAGCTAATAACTATCACACATAAAGATCATCAACTTCCAAGTACTTTAATGGATATTGTTTTTCTTGCAATATTTTTGGTCACGAATCCATTAATTGTTATAAAAGGAATATGAAACATATAATATGCTATGTGTGTAACAAGTTTCGGCATATAGCTAAAGAATGCAGGAACAAGTCTATGGATCATCATAGGTCACAATATAAGCAATCAAATAAGAATATTTATATCAGAAAATCTGAGAAAGATGAATCCATCGAGAATCAAGAAAAGGAAGATCAGATAAGGTGTGATCTTGCTCTCTACTCATTCGAAGGCAAAGATGATAATGTATGTGCTCATCACATGACTAGAGACAAGAGAAAATTGGATTCACTAATAAAGAACCTTCATGATAGTGATATTCTTGGAACTGATGCTTCAATATAAGTTCTAGGACCAATTACAGTTAGAACAAACTCAAGAGGAACTAAAAGTATGAAATTTCAGTGTTCTAATTCGCATATGCAGATATTGTGAAGACAAGTAGCGTATATACGCTAGTTTGAAACTGCATAACCACATATATGTTGGTTTGATGAAGAAGTAGTGGGACAGACTCAGAAAAAGGGTCTAATATGGTTTAGACAAATATCAGTTGTCTTTTCTTGTTTGATGTTTGATGACAACAATCCGTGGATGTTATTTAGAAGTGCTTTTGACCCTCATAAGTTGTTGATGACTTGATGTATAACTAGTTGATGATGATGCCTTGATGATTCTTACTGATATTTGCAATGATCAGATTTGACAGTGAACAATTGGCACTGGTTCAAGGGAAGAATATGTTATACTTCTAATAATGCATTGTTTCCATTATGTTTATAATTATTTGGTACATAATGATGGTGATGATGCTTATGAAGTTGCCTATGATGAAATCACAGATGATACATTTTTTAAGCCACTTAGTTGTTTTCATGCTTCTGATCAGATTCATGGATGACTCTTTTGATGATGCATATTTTATGTTTCTTACATAATGATCCTCATAAGTTCAAGGAGAAGAACAAATCTTGAGTACACATCTTCATTATTTGATGATGTTAAGTGTCACTCATTTCTATTATGTTGCTACCATCATGCCTTCAAAGATGCATAAATGAAGTTATGAATGAGGATTCCTATAGTTCTTGGATCTCACATGGTATATTGGTTGAGGATTATTGATCTTGATGATATCAAGAAAGTTTGACTGTGAGGTAATGATTTTCTTTTCTCATTGATGAGAAGCTAGATATAAATTATGTTGGATACATGGATGATTACCTAAGTTGCATGTTGGCAAATATTGTTGGTTGGCGAAGAGAATGGTGTTATTGCAGGTCTCATAAAGACATGTCTATTTGGAGACATGGCTTACTTAGCCACATAACAATAATGACTTATTACTTTATGATGATATGTTTGATACTCACATATGTTGATTATCATGGTTGATGCTTATCAGATGTGGGATGTTAGAAAAATCCCTAGTGAAGATACATGATTGATATATTGAGGGTTCTTGTGGAAAGATCATGAAGTTCTTTCTATGATGATGATGCTATGGTCATATATGATGCCTATGGTAGTTTCACATGTATATGATACGATGTGAATGGTTTTGTATTACTATTTGGAGATATGTCATATGATTAGATTATTCATGGAAGACTATGTTAAGGCTTTTTCTACTAAGGAAATGGAGCAAGTTGATCTTGATAAGATCAAGAGGATGAGTTGATATCTATATACGACATACTTTGTCATAGGTTGATGATATTAAAGCTACATTGACTTATCTTGCGAATTGATGATGGACATATATAGGTTATTACTCTTGATGTTGCTGATAGATGTTTATGGTACAAATCATATATGATGTATGATAGTTTTTGATAATTATCATGATATTTTTTATGTCTTTGGTCTTTTTTATAAATGTCATGTATATCATTTGATGTAAAGGTCATGTAAAGACCTATGATGTAATAATTGTCATATTCAGTCATGTATGGACTTTTGAGATCATGTCAAATATGTAATCCCACTTGGTTGAGTGGTTGAGTCATTTGGTGTATCCCCACTTGGCTGGGTGATTGATGTATGTATGAGTCATTGGTGATAGGAAGGTCATATTCACATAGTTGAGTTATCGAATCATGTTCTTCTTTCAAAAATATTTCTACAGACTCTGCATATGCTTAGGGGGAGTATGGATGGTATAGTGCATCCCAGCATGTACTAAGGGGGAGTTTGATAAGAGAATTAAACATGTGCCTAGGGGGAGCATCATCAATGTTCATATTCAGCAGTTCAGATATGGAAGTCTTCATTTAACATTGGTTAGCCTTTTTCCCTTGATGTCAAAGGGGGAGAGTAGCTTGGTGTTTGGAGAGTAGCTTGATGTTTTGAAAAGCTTAGTGCTTGTCTTGATGTTATTTACAGGTTGTGGTGACCAAACACCAAAGTGGTTGCCATCAAGTCCAAAGGGGGATATTGTTGGCATTATGATGCATGTGTTGTCCTTGATGGCAACTCACTTCTATATGGTAACTAGATGGATCTACATGATAGATAAAAGGTGATAAAATGATGGAACACAGAGATATTAGAGGTGACAGAATGATGGAACACAAAGATATCAAAGATGACAAAATGATGAAACATAGATATATCAGAATGATGGAACATAATAATGGTTAAAGGTTTGACACAGGAAGATTGTGTTAGTGTTGTCCTTGATAAACAACCTATTTGATGAATGGACTACTTGATAAAGATATAAACAAGATGTGACAAAATGCATGGTAGTTGTGTTTACAAATGTGATAAAATGTTGGACAGTTCAGAGGAATCAATTCAGAAATGATAGAATGATGGCAACTCACATGTAACAAGTATATTCAGAGGTAACAGAGTAATGACACAGAAGAACAAGATGATGGGACAAAGGAGTTAAGATTAAAATTAAGAAATTGAAGAAAAAGAATGTTTTAAGTTGTATACGTCATTTCACCTAGTCCAAGTAGCGTATTCAAGTGGATACATGGAAGAAAAGGAGTGTATACATATGCACACACGTTCACAAGTGGAAAATCATGTATGGGATGGAAAATTAAGGTTAAAGAATACCAAGGTCAATACCATGGTATTAGCACACAATATTGACTGAAATAATGGTTACTTTATGATCCAAGTCCTGGTGTGACGAAGGACCCTTCTAAGACCTTTTGCTTTCGTGATGTGTTAAATTGCATTTTTAAAAAAATATAACTAAATACATGTGCATGTTGTAAAGAAGAAGAACATGACAATCATCAACAACATAAAATACAAGACATTGATAACGGAGTTCGTCCAGGAGGGACCACGTCTCTAGGACCCAGTGTCAAGATGGTGTAGGCCACTGCATTAATTGCTATCAAAATTGATGATGTACATAAGAGGTGACGTCGCTATCATACAAGGAAAATTCCCTCACGCAGGAATGGCTCCAAGGGATGTTCTGCTACAGGAACTCTCAGTCAAAAGGACTCCTATCAGTATGACATAAACTCATGCAAGATGATAAGCCTGCCAACATGGCATAAAAGGGATCTCAATGCAAACATACATGGCGACAACATGAGTATCCCATCAACATGAAGACAAAGGGATCTTGAATAAAACATGACGAATCATGACAACAAGTACATCACACAGATGATTCTGCATCACATCAAGTAGGAATCATGAAATCAAGGAAGAAACAAGATCCCACATCAAACATCAAAAAGGGATCAGTGCAACGCAATGCATAGCAAAACAAGTACATGAACAGACACTGCATACACCTCACATCTAGGGGCCATATGAAGAAAAGGATGTCAATATGGTGAAGATGTTCGTACCATCAATCTCACGACATCGAGTCTCATGGAATGGATGCTCACACATGAATGCTGACACCTGCACTCCACTTTGAAAAGTGGTCAGAAAATGAAATGGGAAAATTGAAAACTTGAATGCACCATCAGATTTGTGGCGTTGAATAGTGCAAAATCGACTATCAAATTTCTGAATTTTGAGAAAGTGAAAATCTGGGGCTCAAGGAATCCTTTAGATTCCCCCTAGATTCCTCAAATATTCCCTCCTTTGGGTCCTCTGCAAATTGGCTGCTCATATCTGGAAACTGATTGTGCCATCAGATTTGGTTCACTGAGAGGTGTAAGATCGACATAAAATTTGTCCAATTTGGACACTACAAATATTTCACCCTCCTAGAAATTTTGCTTAGTCATGGTTCCACCTGCAATAAATTAATTAAAAAAAATTGTCTCGATTTCCATGCCCACTCCTGGCTCTTGCATGATTCCTCAAACTACGTGCGTGCTCCTCCATCTTGGGTGCACTGATGAAATGACAGGTTTATATCAATTTTCGGAGGAGTTATCAACAAATCCATTTGGGAAGATTAGCAAAGGAACCGAAATAGGTGGAGGAGGTCAGGTGGTCAAACCCCACCCCCTCCATGTTTTAACATTTTTCTGTTTAAGAAAATCCACATGTATTAAAATTTGGGGGGGCGGTTGGGTCCACATTGGGCGGCCCGTTGGGTCCACATTGGGCGGTCTGCCCCACACATCCTGTAACACATTTAATGGCATTATTTCATGTATTAAGTGGGCACATATAAACATTGAATTAAATTTGGGTTTGGGCGTTGATAGCTGTGGATTAAATGGAGTGTATGTTTGGTTTTGTTACATGTGAAGCATGGGGGACTGTGTGACAGTGCCCGAGAGGTGGGCCGACAGCACCGGCCAGGTGGGTTCGAGCCCTGCCATCCTCAACATATATGTAATGTAATGATTTTTGGGGGTGTGGGCTAGGTCCACCGGAGGTCGCTCGCGCCCACCCCATGTTTAATGTATATACGATTTGGAGGTTGGGTTTAGGGGCCAACAGGGATCATGGCTCGTCAGTGAAATTTAAAAATTATTTGTGATATGTTGTTTGGGGGTGGCCGAGGTGGTGGCCTGCCACCTCATTTATAAATTTTTTATTTTTATTTTTATTTAAAAGAGGGGTGATTTTCAGTTCTTTAGAATATAAGGGATACTGGGAAAATTAACAAGGACACGATTTCAACCACTTTCGGGAGCTAGGTTTCATGCCCCGCGGTCGATCAAATTGTAGGACACTTAAACCTGGCCCATAACCCAACTTTGACCAGAACTTTGACTGGCTCGTTCTCCCTCATACGAGCTCAGATTGACGAATCGTTTGCACCACCACGATTAGGACAAGGAGATTTACATTGTGGTCCTAGTTTTAAAGCATTCTAATCACTTTGATTTTCAAGCTTCCATAATCCCTCGTTGTCCTCTTTGTCTCTAGAGCCACCTGGATCAATCCTCCCCATTGAGGAGATCTTGGTCCTCCAAAAGCATGAGAAACAATCTGCAACTTTTATGTACCTTGTCTACATTAGAAGCATCCTGAAAGGTATCACTTCCATCTCCTTCACCTTTGTTCTTCAGAGCCATAAGCGATGAGCTGACACCTACAACCTTAGCAACTTGTAGTACATTGTTTTGCAAATTACATGCTTGAATTTCATGACCAAATAATGACCCAAGAACCCCACACTTTCCACAAGTTTATAACACATACTCAGTGGTCAAGTTTAAATCAAGATGGACACAATACCCCAGCTATGAAAACAAGGCCAACATATCATTGTTGCTTCAACAAGTGATGCAAAACACTTCATCACTGCAACACATGATTTGCAAATATAAGGCCAAACACTATTTTTTCTTTCGATAAGTGATGGAAACATGACATCACTTTCATAGTTTATCATGCTACTCAAAATAATACCAGACATCATTGTTGTTGAACAAGTGATGTAAAACACATCATCACTTTTACATTTTAAAATGCAACAAATGATTTACAAAAGCACAACCATGAAATGCTAACATGTCTAAAAACCATTTCTCACTTATCAAGGTGAACGGGTCATCCCCCTGTGGTGGTTTTTCTTGTCGAACAACTGTTTCATTTGTTTCATGCATCGACACTTTTTCTTTAAGGTGCTGCTCTAGATGGATCCTCCAACACGTGGCTCTTTGATGGCCACTTCTGTCGCAATGACTGCAATAGGTCTTCTTCCTCCAAATTTGCTTAACATGTTTCTTTACCTGCTGTTGAGAGGGTCTTTCACGCCTCATCCTTTTGTGTGCTGCCATTCTTTTCCAACACTTAGAAAATGTATGGTTATGTAATCCACAAAAGGTACATTTTTTTCGATGCCTTGATTTATGTCCATCATTAACAACATGATTATAATTGAAATGAATATTCGAATGTCGAGACTAGTTATACCTTTCCTTGCCATCTCTGGTGTATGTATGGCGATGAGAGCTTGCCTCAGCTCTTTCCCTACCATGGGCACTGCCATGGGATGATGGGGACGTGTTCCCATCATTTTCTTTCCTCGACGATTTCGACGATGTCTCAGAAGAATCTGACACCTTCGAGCATTCTCCTTTGGTGTATCTCAAGCCTACAAATTGAGGTTTCTGCACAACCTCCAATGGTTGAGTTATGCCTTGGTCATTAATACCGAGTTCTTTTTCCTCCTCGTGCCTCATCCTGGTAAGGATCCTCATGTTCGTCCTTGTAATTGAGATCTCCACATCTCCAACAGAAATCATACTATGTGAAGATGAAACCGAATGGAAATCAACATATTTTACCTTCTTTATCGATTTGGAAAGAACTGATGAGGGGTTCTCATCATCTGTTGTTGGAGGTTCGCTAGCTATCTTAGCGCATTCCCCAACTTCCTTTCTCACATACCTAAGTCCTATCTGACAAGGTAATTCCTCCACTTTGATGGGGTTGACAATGCCTTGGCCATTAATACCCAAGCCTTTCCCTTCATACCCCATTCTCTTCAACATGTTGGAACCAATTCCTATCGTATCATTTTCAAAAATAGCGAAATCATCATCCGGACATATACATGAATTCAGAGAAAAACATTTTACCTCACATGGGTCACACTGCATCTTTTCCAAGGCCTCGTCCTTTTCTTGCAGTTGTCATAGCAAACTATGTTTCTCCTCTTTCTCTTCATGTAGAAGCATCCTCAATTCAATTTTCTCTATTTGAATATTATGTTTGTTGTGCTTTAGTTCTTCCAGGGCCTCTTCCGTGGCTTGCAACTAAAGCTGCAATTGCTCTTTGTCTTCTGTCTCTTTTTGCAAATTTTCATACATTATTTCCACCCTTTTGGAAATTTTGAGCATGGTCTCATACATTGCTTTTTCATCCTCTATCACTACATGTTCCATTGTTCACGTTTGCAATTCACATCCACACAAAGACCGCTCTAATACCACTTATCCAAGTCCGGGTGTGACGAAGGACCCTTCCAAGACCTTTTACTTTCGTGATGTGTTAAATTTCATTTTTAAAAGAACATAACTGAATACATGTGCATGTTGCAAAGAAGAAGAACATGACAATCATCACCAACATAAAATACAAGACGTTGATAACAGACTTCGTCCACGAGGGACTATGTCTCCGAGCCCTGGTGTCAAGATGGTGTAGGTCACTACATTAAGTGTTGTCAAAAGTGATGATGCACATAAGAGGTGACATCTCTATCATATAAGGAAAATGCCCTCACGCAGGAGTGGCTCCAAGAGATGTTCTGCTACAAGAACTCTCATTCGAAAGGACTCTTATCAGTAAGACATAAAATCATGCATGATGATAATCCCACCAACATGGCATAAAAGGGATCTTAATGCAAACATACATGGCGACAACATGAGTATCCCATCAACATGATGAGAAAGGGATCTCAAATAAAACATGATGAGTCATGACAACAAGTACATCACTCAAATGATTCTGCATCACATCAAGCAGAAATCATGAAAACAAGGAAGAAACAAGATCCCACATCAAACAGGGATCAGTGCAGCACAATGCATAGACAAAGAAGTACATGAACGCACTGCATATACCTCACATCCAGGGGCCATCTGAAGAAAAGGATGTCAAGTTGCTGATGTTGTTCATACCATCAATCTTGCAGTGTCGAGTCTCATGGAATGGTTGCTCGCACATGAATGCTGAAACTTGCACTCCACTTTGAAAAGTGGCTGGAAAATTAAATGAGAAAATGGAAAATCTAAATGCACCATCAGATTTGTGGCGTCGAATAGTGCAAAATCCACTGTCAAATTTTTGAATTTTGAGAAAGTGAAAATTTGGGGCTCAAGGAATCTTTTAGATTCCCCCTAGATTCCTCAAAGATTCTCTCCTTCGGGTCCTCTGCGAATCAGCTGCTCAAATCGGGAAACTCACTACACCATTGGGTTCATGTTGCTGAGAGGTGTAATATCATCATAAAATTTGTCCAATTTGGACCCTGCAATAATTTCACCCTCTTGGAAATTTTGCTCAATCATGGTTCCACCTACAATAAATTAATTAAAAAAAATCGTCTCGATTTCCATGCCCACTCTTGGTTCCTCCATGCTGCCTCAAACTACGTGTGCGCTCCTCCATCTTGGGCACACTGATGAAATGACAGGGTTATATCAATTTCCAGGCAGAGTTACCAACAAATCCGTTTGGGTGGATTGGTAAAGGAACTGAAAAAGGTGGAGGAGGTCAGGTGGTCAAACCCCACCCCCCATGTTTTAACATTTTTTTGTTTAAGAAAATCCACATGTATTAAAATTTGGGGCGATGTCGGGTCCGCATTTGGTGGCCCGCCCCAAACATCTCGTAACACATTTAATGGTGTTGTTTCATGTATTAAGTGGGCGCATATAAACATTGAATTAAATTTGGGTTTGGGCATTGATAACTGCCGATTAAATGGAGTGTACGTTTGGTTTGGTTACATGTGAAACATGGGGGAGCATGTGAGGGTTCTCGGGATGCAGTCCGTCTGCACTGGCCAGGAAGGTTCGAGCCCCACCACCCTTGGTATATATGTAATGTAATGATTTTTTAGGGTGTGGGCCAGGTCCACCAGAGGTGGCCCGCGCCCAACCCATGTTTAATGTATATACAGTTTGGAGGTTGGGTTTGGGGGCCGATGGGGGTCATGGCATATCGACGAAATTTAAAAATAATTTGTGATATGTTATTTGGTGGTGGCAGGGGTGGTGTCCCACCACCTCATTTATAATTTTATTTTTTATTTTGATTTAAAAGAGGGGTGATTTTCAAATCTTTAGAAAATAAGGTTTATTGGGAAAATTAACGAGGCCACAATTTCGACTACTTCCAGGAGCTAGGTTTCATGCCTCGGGGTCGGTCAAATTGTAGGACACTTAAACCTGGCCCACAACCCAACTTTGACTGGCTTGTTCTCCCTCATACGAGCTCGGATTGACAAACTATTCACATGGCCGTGATCAGGATGATGAGATCTACGCTCTGGTCCTAGTTTGAAAGCATTCTTATCACTTTGATTTTTGAGCTTCCATAAGCCCTCTTTGTCCTATTTGTGTCTCTGGAGCCACCTGGATCACTTTATCTTGTCTAAGAATACCACAAGTTCTAAGTTTTGTTTTGGTTCGAGGTATTGAAAAAGCCTCTAAGTATATAAGGAGGTGAAGATCAAAGTGTGAAGTTGTGCCAGTAATGGATATCTTATGAAGAGTTAGGTCAAAAGAAAATATGTATGTTATGGTTTTCTGATGCTTTTCTTGTTCTAGACTAAGTATGCACCTGAGTGTTTGATGATGGATGAGATCTAGTGATGGATCGAGATCATAAGACCTGAAATGACTTATCATTATGTGATCTGATAAAGGATAGGCTAGATCTGAGTGTTAACAAATGTTTTGTCCTTTAAATGCTATGATATGGGTATATCTAAAGTCTGGAATAATTGTGAAGTTATAAGTTATTATTTGCATATCTATACGCTAGTTCGCACTGGTGAAGGCGCATATGCACACTGGTTCATCTCTTCCAAGTAGCGTATGTAGAAGAAAAGTTTGTTGATCAAAGATGACTGATCTATCTGATCAGTGCTACTATTTTACTGTTGTTTGTCAATGATGTCTTCTTTAGATCTAAAAGTAAAATTGATTGTATAAGGAGATTGAGTCTGGTTGATTGATTGATTAAGTAAGAAGGGTGATGTTTGATGCTATCTGCTTAGAACTTTGTAATATGATAGTAGATCTTCACATTGTCATTGGTTGGTATAGTTTTTGGTTCATAGGTTTTATGATTAGGTATCTTTAGAGGCATACGCATGTTGGGTTAGAGAAAGTACCGTATACATGCAGGTTGGCTTCATTAAAATAGTGTATACATTCTGACATATGATTTTTGAGGCTGCAATTGATTCTGGTTGTTGATGTAGTGTTCTAAGTTCAAATCTGTGTTCTAGTTACAGTGATCTAACTATTCCAATTGATTAGTTAAATTTTGATTAAGTATTTGTTGATTGGGTTTTGAGTGAATGGTTGATTCAATTGTATCAAAAATTTATGATTGGGTGATTCAGTTGGGTTTGAGGTTTCAATGATTATTTGATTCAGTTGTATCAGAAGTTTCAATGATTTGTTTATTAAGAAAATGATGATTGGGTTTCAGTTATATTAGAGATTGATGATTGGGTTTCAGTGATTGGTTGATGTAGATGTATTTGATGGATGAATTGTAGTGGTGATTGATTTTGAGCTTCAATGTTACTGATGGGTCTAGTCTGAAAATTCAATGAAATGTGGCCTACATGTTGTGTTGATGTGTACCAGTAGTATCCAGTTTTAAAATTTATGAAATGTGGTCCCTCGAGGATACTGAAGGTTGGAGCCTTCCATAAGGAAGTCGAAGCTTCCTTCAAGTAGTGACTGGTGATTAGATTAGGGGATTGGAGCTCCTTTCTAATAGAAACTGGAGAATGAGTAAAGGTTATAGCATTATGTAGGTCGACGCCTATGTGCTGGTAAACATATCCATCAGTACAAGATCTAGGGGGTTGTAGCCTTGTACAGGTGAGTGCCTCCATACTGGTATGAGTCTGTACCAGTACAAGATTGTAAACAGATTTTTATATTAAAAATAAGACAGAGACAATAGTAACATGTGGTTTTCTCTTGCATTGAGTTTCCACCTTAAATCTTGGTGTTCATCTGTGTTGCTTATGTTTGATGGTTTATTTATTACAGCACATGGTTAATGCTTATCTAATGGTTAATAGAGCACTAATGCACTAGATGAAGACAAACATGTGATGGATTAACTGAATGGTATGTTCATTGGATATACACTAATTGTCTTAAGAACAGTCGCGTGCACATGTAGGTTCGATTCAGTAAAGTCACATATAGAAATATGAATATGAAATGTAAAAATATTATTGATTTATAAATACTAATTCAACCCCCCCCCGGGTATTTTTCCCAACACCGACCAAAACCATACAAACAAATATCCATCAAGCAAGCAAAGAAGGATATGAAATTGTCACCAAAGTATTATGGTACGTAAGGGTGTTGGAAAATATTAGTACTATGACATTATACAAATTGGAACTTCCTGCATCTTCCCAAGTGTGCCCAGTTTCCAAGTTTCATGCTTAAAGAAGGTTATATGTGACAAGCTCCCAGTTCAAACAATATTGCCAAAACTTGATGAGGAAGGAAAAATCATATTGGAACCTAAATCAGTCACATAAACAAGAACTCGACAACTACAAAATCGATCGCTTTTAGAATATCTCATCAAGTTGAAGAACTTACCCGCTAAAGATTCCACATGGGAGGATGAGAATTTTATACAAAAGCATCTAGAACTACTCAAGCGTTGAGGAAAACACCTTTTTCAAGGAGAGGGGCATGTTAGGTCCCTATGATACTAGTGTATTACCTTATTATTATTTTCATTATAACCCCTTATTGTTATTGTTGTACCCATGTTGTCCCCATAATGTTATTATTGTGCCCCGTAGAAGCCCACTATTGTTATTGTTGTGCCCTTACATTATTATTGTTATGTCGACTTTGATTATATTGTGACCCCTTAGACTCCTATATATAGAAAGGAGGTCTTGTCAATTGTATCATCCAAGAATTGTTCATTTGTGTAATGTAAATGAGGTTTCCCCCTCAAAGAGGCTACTTTTGAATTCATTGATCTATCTCTTTCTTCTACTTATGAGTTAGTTGAACAATAATTGCTCCCCTATATTGGTCTATTGAAACTACACCCCAGTTAGCATTTGTCTTTCCCACCAATCTGGCCAATGGGTGTTGGGTAATTGAGTTAGGCACAATCCTTACTACTTATGGTAAGAAAAATCTTACTGAAGTTAGAGATGTAGGTGTTCTACCACTTGACACTTCAGGATCATGTAGGGAAGGTTGGCATAATTTCTTTGGTCGCAACGTTGGCTCCCTGCTAGAAGAGTTTCTCGGGTCGTAACATGGGCTCCCTGCTAGCAGAGTTTCTCGAATCATAGTGTTGGCTCCCTTTCGGGAAAGTTTCTCATGTCGTAGCATTGGCTCCCCATTGGCAGAATTTCCTAGGTCATGGCATTGGCTCCCCACTTGCAGATTTTCCTTGGTTGTAGCATTGGCTCCCCAGTGATAGATATTTCCAGGGTCATAGCATTGGCTCCCTGCTAACAGTGGTTCTGGGAGGTAGCAGTGCCTCCCTAATGGATAGAGTGTGGTAGCTGAAGCTCCCTTATGATTCTTCTTCTTTAGATTCGAGAACGTTTCAGCAGATAGAGTCGAGCAGAGATGGGACACGATATGATGACATGGTACTTGCGATGATTACATGATGCAGTTGGAATTTCTCCCTAACTAAGATAGAGCGTTAATTTTCGGAAGCTAGTGACAAATTCCAACCATAGACAATATTCCTCTTTTCGAGAGGACCAATTTTTACTATTGAAGTGCTCAATTTGGACAAGGGAAAGCGTACTTTTGAAGAAACCCCACATGTGCACATATGGACAAGTCGACCCTAATAGGAAAATGGACACCCTTGGAAGCCTATATATACAAGTGACATCAAGCTCATTTGGACATTACCAAGCATATTATTCTTTTCTTCTTCATTGATTGGTTCACACATGTTTGAGGTTGGGTCAAGAAATTTGGTTCGTACAGGTCTGAGATTACAAGGACCAAAGCTTGCACGTGTTCTAGGGTTTTGGGTCACAAGCGCAGGCTTGACACAGACACTTTTCGGCTACAACTATAGGCTAGCAAGCTCAACAGTGTGCTTGGAAGGTCTCAACCACACACATCCTTCTTCCTCTATGCAGTTGGGCTCTAGGGATGAAATTTGACATTTTATTGCAATTGATCATAGATAGGAAAAGTTTACTCTGATCTATGTGATACTAGAAAAACATTTTTGAATGTTGTCGGTTAATTTTGGATGATTTTTTATTAGCTCATTGTACTCTCTGTTGGACATTTTATGACAATAAAATAGAAGAATAATTTTGAAGGGTTTTCCTCTTAGTGGATTTTTCCCTAGTCTTTGACCAAATCTGGTGTCTCTTATTGATGTGTTGATTGTCTCCTTTTTCATTGCATTTATTGTTCTATCTTCAACTACCGTTGATTGGAAATATTTGAAATATTAATTATTGTTGAAATATTGGTAATTCAAGAATTGAATTGGGCTAAAATAATTGAATCAGCATAGAGAAATGTGAAAATTAATAGGGAATAAGCACCATTCTATAGGATGAAATAGGGAATCCAAAGGTTCTTCTTCCTCCACCCACTAGCTGCCCAACAATTCACCAATGCATAAGGATTTCCAATGGCCAACTTCCTTAACCCTTCAACTATCTAATAAAGGACAAATAATACTTAGAGAAAACCAAAGGTTTGTTGCCTCTCCTCTCTTCTGCACTACCTTTTGTAGATCGATTATCATTTTGTCTTCTCTACAGAATTTGAACTTTCTTAGGCTACTACACCACTTCTCCTTTATGTTGCCTCTTGAAACCCAATTCCCTTTCCTGTAGAATTCGAGCTCTCACTCCAGTGTTGTCTCTCCTGTGCTCATCTCTCACTTTTCTTGTCCGCCAGTCCATTTAGCTCTCTCTGCCCACTGAAGTCTAAGATTTAGATCTCTCTAATGAAAGAACTAAACCTCCTCTTCTTCTCTACTAAATCGTGACTCAGTGAGATACAACATATCTCTTATTTTTTTTCTACTCGTTTCCCCTCTATCCCTGAGGTCGAGTTTCCTTCCTGTGAATGAGTCCACCCTTGTGAATGAGGGTGACTTCCTCCACTTTCTTTCTTTTTTTCCGTTGTGCAATTCCCCTTCCAATAAATCTATTGCTCATTAATTTTTTGTCCCTTTTTGTCTTGTTTTTCCTTGTTTTGGTTGCCAAGCTAGCATGGGCTTATCCCTAGTGTTGCAACCTAATTAATTTCCAACAGTAACTCCATTCCTTAGACCATTCCTTTGCATTTAATGCTCAATAACTAGCCTTTAATGGTTGTCATATAGTTCATATTTTCCCTTCCTTCAGCAAGCAAGCTAAGTTTCCCAAGCAATTTGAACTCCCTCAAACCTTTTGGAATCTGTGTCCCTCACTCAGCCCATTTAATTTTTAAATTCAATTACATGGTGTAATTACATGGCAAAATCAACCATTCATGAGCTAGGCTATTACAACCCCTTGCTAAGGAGATAGGTCCTTTTTAAACCCAATCAAAATATTACTCAATCTACTTGTAAATGATACAACACATATCCAACACCAATAATAATATATATGATTAAGTATTAAATGTTTAATTATTTTGAAGTGAAAATATATAAGAAGCAAAGACTAGTTAATCTACAAAATTTATATTTTCTATCAAAGAAGGCATTTCCTAGTAGAATGAGTTTCCTCTTAATATAAGATGACCATGAAGTTGTTGGATGGTGAGAAGTTATCCTTATGTAAGTGGTGACTATTCATAGGGAGGAGATACCATAAGTGGAGAACAATTAATGGCCAATGGCAAGTGAAGATAACAAGGTGATCATGTATAAGGAAGAGTTTTCTCCCCCTTATGAGTAATTGATCATTTTTGAGCAAGAGGTTGAGTCCCTTCTATTGAGTATGCAATGGAATTTCTCACTTTTCTAACATATTGCTAACATCTTAATTTCACTGGTTCAACCTGATCCAATGAGCATAATATTTCTTCACCCACATGATATTGGTCCCTTTGTTCCTAACGTAACAATACCAACTAATACAATTATCAACATCACATTTGGGTCTACATTAATGTGAAAATTTATCTTAAAGTTTAGAAATGTTGGAAAATTTTACTAATCCATAAATACTAACTATAAACTATTTGGCAATATTTTGTAAAAAATATTCAAATTTCTAATAAGATTATATAGTAATAATTTTATCTTATAAAATTTGAAATCATTTTAAAAAACAAAAACATGGAAAAAATATCTAATCTATTTCTAAAATTTGGAATCAATTTTGAAAAAAAAAAAAAACATAATGTTTTTTTACTTAATCTATCTCAAAAACTTTTCATTGTTTAGCCATTAAGCAAAACGAGTACTATTATCACCACGAATAAAAATGTGAATATGTTATAAACACTATTTAGGACGAGGCAACCCTCTTGAATGGAGACAATGATGACATTTACAATATTTAATGAATCATTAAATGTTATGTGATAGATAATTAGTTACAATAACTTTAGAACGTATTTTATTGGTTAATAATTTTAAAATTTTAAAATATATTTAATTGAATATAATGAGAAATCTCTTCAAAACCATCCAACATAAAACATGAATATCTTATGAAAAGAATCCACCTCAAAGTTCCATAGCCTCTCAATCAACTGCGAACATGTTATAAACACCATTTAGGACAAGACAACCCTCTTGAATGCAGACAATGATGAAGTTTACAACATTTGATGAACCATTAAATGTTATGAGATAGATAATCAGTTACAATAACTTTAGAATGTATTTTATTGATCAATAATTTTAAAATTTTTAAATATACTTAATTAAATATAATGAAAAATCTCTTCAAAACCATGAATATCTTATGAAAAGAATCCACCCCAATCAAATCAAGTTGTTTTCCATTTTCATTTGATTCCATTCAAAAGATAGAATTAAAACACTTTCTTTCATTTTTCCTTTAGTTTTCTTTTTCTTTTAATCGCATTCTTTATTGATTAAAGATGATGGAAATGGCTGACTGCTCGAGGATAATTACTATGTTAAATCGAGAGATGTTGGGCCTCCACAGATCGACCCCTACATTATCACTACGCATAAGTGCCCTCCTCTCCACTAAAATCTCCTGATAAGAAAATCCCCCCTTTTCTTAAAAACGTAACAATATTATAAAGGAGAAAATGGCTAAAGGTCAAACATTTCACACTCCAGAATGACAAGGAATAAACGGAAATTGAACTACATGGGTTTTCTTTAATATTCCAAAACAAAAGTTGTTCCCTCTTATGATTACTATGCAACTGAGATTCCCATCCAGAAAAACCGAAAGACCCCATGCTAGTGACTTCTTATGAAATGACCTCTACACATAGGCCCCCTTACCACATCATTCCCCATAAACCGAGTCAACTAGAGATTTGATTTGTCTTCATAACTAGATTTAAATTCTTTTGATGTGGCTTTACAACGAGATTAAATTTAAAAAAAAAATTGCATGCTCGCATTCCCCACTACCCAACCTCGTCATAAGTGAAGGCATGGATTTGTTCATAAAATGAACCTAAGAGAGTGGCTGGGTGGGGTAAAAATATAAATTTGGGTCTGATAAAGGTGGGTGGTGGAAGTTGAATGTGAAATCCATTAATAAATTTCATCGTTCCAATGCATTGCAATCAATATTATTACCTAGCTTAATGATATTTTAAGTGGTGTTCAAACCTACCTAGCTTAATGATATTCTTAAGTGGTTTTCATACCTGCCCGGGCACAGCCCATATGGGAGAGCAAGCATCTAGATCTCATCATTGGCCTCCATGGCGGATCCATACAAAACTGCACTTTGGAGAATAGTGAAATATATCCCTCCTCATCACCCAAAAGGGAGACCAATACTAATATTTTAATGCCACCATTATATATTCCTCTCCACTTTTCCTTTATTTGTATTCTAAAGTACCAGGGGAGGCAATCCTAGTGATGTGTCATATTGAAGAGATTAAAGCAATGAGTTCCCAGTACAAAGAAACAAACGTGTAGTATACACATAGAATATATTAACCTGAAAAATGAATTCTCTCTTTTATCTTATTTTAAAGTGGGCAATTTACGCGTCGCAAACAGCCTCCCCGTACACTTCGCTCATGCTTTCTAGGGTTTGAGATTTTCAGAATATCTTAATAACATTGTACCCTAAAGCTCTTTTTTTTTGAAAAAAAAAAAAGAGAGCGCACATACAACCGACTGCTTTATCTGCTCAAACTGTACAACGCTCTGAGAGAATCTACGTAAATTAAAAAGGAATGCATACAGAATTTAACAAATTAAACGGCTTATTTACCTGCTGGTTGATAGTATCATTATATCTGCAAATCATAAAAGGTCTGCAAGGATACGTATAGTTGTGAAAACCTAATGTGATTTTCTGTCGTATTCACATATCGAAACTGTACAACTAAGTTTATCCAGGTAAACTTATAACAGAAGAGTAAACTTATAACTGTATTTATTTAAATGTGGCATCTTATCTTATCTCGCCTCTATCGTATCTGGTCAAAGAAAACCAAAGCCTTTCTTGCAAATTGCAGGGAATAATATGGATTCCATTATTTGAATATGGCTGAAAAAGCTATTCTACGGAGGGTTTTGGACAGAGTGATCAGATCAGCTTGATTGCTGCAACAGTAGGCTTTTAACTTTTATGTGCTCTCCACCTGTTTCCTGCATGTCGAGCTTACACACGATAATCAAGGCAGAATATATGGGTTTCTAATAATCCCACCAATGATGAACTTTAAATCTGACTATGAATCCTCGCACTCTTGTAAATTACAACCGAGCTCTTTTTTAATTAAAAAGAAAATTAGAGTCATTAGTTCCATTAAAACCTAATATACTCGAAATAAAACATACTTTAAGAACATATTTTTTCAGGGGTTTAAGGATACCCTACATTAACACCCATTCCATCCATGCATCTTTTCAAATCAAATATATTTAACACTATTCCATCTCTACATCTTTTCAAATAAAAAATCAGAGTTTTTAATAAGAACTTAATAGAAAGTCTAAGTATACAAAACTTTGTTCTGTTCAAAATGTGGTTACTTTGTTATTTTTCTTATCCATCATGGGAATAGTTTATTTTGGTTTTTAAATTTATTTTATTTTTATATTTTTACATTTATTTAGGTATAGAATTATATCTTATATTTTAAATAATTATATAGAAATAGATTGAAAATAAGTTTAAGAAGTATTGTATAGATATATTAAACTATATGTTGAGATTCATAAACAAGACAAGATAGACAAGATAATTATGGGTAAGTTGATTAAGATGACCTGAGTATGTCTTTTGGTGTGTGTTGTGGATTATTATAAGGTCATTTTCTGATTTTTAATAACTAAAGAAACAATACTTCTCTAAAATTCATGTTTGTAAGTATATGCCTATTACAAATGGGAAAAAAAATATAAATCTACATCAAAATGATGGTAAGAAGATAAACAAAAACTTCTTTCAAGGATGACAATGTAAAGTGAACCGCTAATTTAGATAATGAGGAGATTAATTGTCCAAAACACCTAATGAGGAACCCTATTCTCTCTTGTAGGATATAGAAAATGACACCATGTATGATTTTTATCCTCAAACATAAACTTACATCAAAATGATTGAAAGAACTTAAGTAAACACTTTCTCAAAAGATGAGAATGTATAGTGTACCACTAATTTAGAGAATGAGAAGATTATTTGTCCAAAACACCTAATGAGGAACCCTATTCTCTCTTGGAGGATATAGAAAACGACACCATGTATGATTTTTATCCTCAAACATAAACTTACATCAAAATGATGGAAAGAACTTAAGTAAACACTTTCTCAAAGGATGAGAATGTATAGTGTACCAACAATTTAGAGAATGAGAAGATTATTTGTCCAAAAGTGCTTAATGAGGAATCTTATTCTCTCATCTATGATAGAAAAGCAGATACCATGTATGAATTTGTACAAGTAGATTATAATAGGTTTAACTACTTTGAAAGAAGAGTGCTTTATTAAATTAACATAATGAAATTGACTTGAATCCTTGGTTGGCATCGTTACTAAATTGAAACAAATTAGGCTTCCAACTAAAATAGAACAAAGCCATCCTATCATGCTGGTTGGGGAGGAATATGAAGAACTTCTTCTTAGCCTAATAGGTAAACAATTTGAATTTGTGTTATAGACATATTTGGGCACTTCAACCCCAATCTTATATGTTAATAAACTAGGGCTCTTTAAACCCTTAAAGTGTTGTTTCATACCCTAAAGGATAATGGTCAACTGATTACATCATTCCCCAAAAGTTCCACTTGAAAAACCATCCAGAACTAGTCAAAACAGGACCATACTAACTACTCCACTGTCAGAGTGCGATGCATATTAACTCCCACACTAGCCAGGTGCGATGCATACTGAAGAGGCCTTCTATAGGGTGCGATGAGCAAGGATGGACAAATTTCCGAGACACTTTGCTAAGTGGATGCTCATGGAATCTTCTAGAAACTTCTCTTATGGCACTTGCCTCTCTGAATTCGCCCAGGGATGAGCTAGATATCCAAGTGGAACCAAAAACAACAAGTGGAATGACACTAATCAAAAACCCAGAGATGACTCACACCCTTGAACACATCTATAAATGGATCCTTCATCTGAGAGATCTAGAGGCTAGAATTTTGTAATTTGCAAGGAAGTGCTAATAGTTTGTCTTTGAGAAAGAGCATTGTATTGTTGGGTGATTTTGCTTTTCATGAGGTGAAGAGGGCTTTGATGCTGGGTGGATGATGCTAGATCAGACAGCTGGGTTGTAATTCTCCCTTCCATTTTTAACAAATTTCTTTGAGTTTTCCTCCATACAATTGTGTATTTGTGAATGCCATTGTATGTTCATTGTATTTTTTATTCTGCAATGCTTATGATATAATAGATGGAGATGCTTTGATGGTGTTTTGTTACTTTGTCTCTATAGGTATTCTCTAAGCAGGATAAGTAGGAGAGGAGTTGCAAGCTCTGTCAAGGGGGAGAGAGATCAAACAAGGAGTTAAGCAGAAGATCCAGGTTGGTTCCTTTGCCTCTTTCTTATCTGTCATACATAGAGGAAATCCCAAATTGCTTTGATTGTTTGTTTCTAAGATAGTTTCCAATCCTAAAGGGCTAGCAGATTGAAAAGACACTAGTTTTCCCGGAAACAATTTGGCAGTAATAATCTATGTTGGAGAGTTATGTGGGTTCCTAGTCCATTGATTAGATATCATATTATATTAGAGTAGGTCTTGAGGACTTGGAGAACACCAACATGGCAAATACCCAAAACCACTAAAAATAGTGGACAAGAATTGTTGATGGGATTAGATACAAGTAAACAACCACAAAGAGATTCTGAGGACTTGGAGAACAACAACGTGGTAAATACCCAAAACCACTACAATATAGTGGACAAGAATTATTGATAGGCTTAGTTGGAAGTAAAGAACCACAAATTCCTCACGAAGAACTTGACAAGGAAGAATTGAATGTCATATTTTCTCAACTCAAATATAGAATTACTGCACTAACGAAGAAGATGACATTGCTTCTAGTAATGAATGGTAAGGAAGCACACTCACTAGTCTAAACATGGAGAACACAACTATCCTGGAAAGCTCCATAAGTGTGATGCTTTGAAACTCATGTAAAGACAACATTTTCTCATCTTTTGGTGTTCCTTTCAAAGTTAATGTGAAGCTCGATATCTCAATGTTTGATGGTCATCACTATACTTTTCAATAATTTCTTGAAACAAAATGAAGTCTATGTTATTCTTTAAACTCAAGAAGCACAATACATTTCATTTAACCATTTGAAGATGTTCAAACATGTTCTGTTGTGGTGGGAGAGTTATGTGGATGCACTAAGGATAGGAAACAATCCCATGATTATGAAATGGGAGGGCTTCAAGGAATTGTTGAAGTTACAATTTTATCCCATAGGTTATGGGAGGACCAGTTCATGAAGTGGCGTTACCTTTAGTAGGAACAAAGAAAAAGAATGCAAGAATACACTTTTTAATACAAGAGGCAAGTGATTAGGTTAGGTATCTCTTTGAAAAAGTGAAGGGTGGAAATCAAGTACCATAGATAATGTTTTAGTGATATTTGAAGACAATTGCGAGTTCCTAGTATTAAATGAAAAGATGAGATGAGTAGGAAGGCTCTCTATACGGAGTTGGACTTTAAAATGGAAAAACAACATATGAACGAAGAAGAAGCCACTAAGAAAGGAGACAGAAACATGGCAGTCACCATTGAAAAAGGTAGGGATCCTAATAGGCATTGAAAAAATTGGATATGGATGGCCATATGAAAGAGAAATGTTGGGAACTTCATCGGGTGTCCAAAATGGCTAAACCCTACGGGAAAGGAAGGGAAGCTATAAAGAGGAAAGAATAAACAGTAGAAATAACTTTTTATCTAGGAAAATACATCATTTGCACCACATTATAGTAGCCAATGATGAGTGGAGGCAAACATCCACTGTTCTAAATGAAAGTTGAAGTAAAGAATCAGAAGGTAAATTCTATATCTGAGAATGGTTCTCAAAGTAACCTTATTTCTAAAACACTGATTGATAAGCTTGGTCTAGAAACTTATGATCTTGTGGAACGAAGTTCACTAGTATGGTTGTAAGGGAAAACTATTATGAAAATTAGTCAAAGATGTAAAATCAAGTTTTCCATTAATTCTAGTTATGTTAATGAAGTAGAATGTCAAGTTCTACCGCTACTAGTATATGCTTGTTGAGTGATGTTTGGTAGCCATACCTATGGGATATGGATGCTACCTCCGACATGAGAGGAAAAAGATATTGCTTGGTCAAGGGTGGCAAACCACACTTCATAAAAACACATAAAGGGAGAGAGAGAATAACTCCTCTAGCAAAACATTAGTGATAAGAAACCAAGAAGAAAGCATTGTATGTTAGTAATGGAATGGTGCATATGGAAATGGCGGCAATGTGCTTCCATGTCCTAAGTGGTCTAGCTTTTGGAGATCAAAAGCTTGCATATAGGGATGTGTTATTTGAATTGGATAGTTACCAAACCTCTTGTATAAGCATCTAATTGTTTGTCCTAATTTTATTTGGTTCCGTTGACAAAGTTGGATGTGAACATAAACCATTGTAACAGTTGACCTTCAAAGGTAGACAAGTGAAGGTTGTCATGAAGAAAGGATCAACAGGGAGATGCCAGGAGAATTGGGGAACCTTGAAGGGAAGTAGAAGATAGGGGAGCTCAAAGAATGAAACCTACTTGAATTTCAAAGGACTGAGTCAATGATCTTGTCTATGAGAAGTAAAGGTGTCTCAACTTCATGGTCATTAGTAATTTTTTTATAAGTGCATGAGATTTCTAAACATACATGGCTCACCTTGTAATAAATTTCTAAAGCATAATTAAATTTCCAATCTATATTATTTTCCTATTCAAGTTTTAGAGTAATACTGTGTTTTGATGTATAACTAAACATTCAACCAAATAACCTACTTTCTTCTCTCCTTATTCTTTTGATTATATTAAGCATATTACTAAAATATAATTAAATTAATTTTTAAATTAAGAATACTAATTATAATTATAAATATTAATTACAAATTCATTAGTTAAATATTCTAAAATAACATATTATTAAAAGTGCAATCCCGTGAGTGGTACTCACAGTATTCACAGTATTTGAACATTACTTGTTCAAATAATTAATATAAACCTTTCAATCGTTACCCTTAGAAATACAATTCAATCTAATCCTTACCTTTTTCAAATATTGATTATTTAATCTTTATCCTGTTAAATAAGAATTAATGTAATTCTTTTTCATACAGCTCATAAGAGATTAAAAAATTAAAATATTATATTTTAACAAGGATAAAATTAAATCATATATATTATTATATAATGTAACTATATATAATATAATATATATACCATGTATATTAATATTGTAAAATTTAAATTTTATTTAAAAAAATTATTAAATTTAGATTTTATATATATATGGAATAAAATTTCAAATCAAATCAAACTTTGATCCCCACACTTTTGTTGTCTGGGCCGGCCTTGGATTACAATAACGCCAGCGTAGATTCGCAAACTGACTGTCCAATCTTCTGGTGTTCGTTATCTTCACGACTCTCCCGAGAATCGTACCCGGGGCCTGCAATGGAAAAGCTAATACTGATTGATTTACAGTGTGATCAACTGTAAGAGAGAACTATGGATATGATTGCCATTGTGGAGAATATACATCACTGACACGGTTTGAATCCCCACAAACGGAATCTGATCGCACCGAAAGAGTAGTAGACCGTGACGGATCTGCGTCTAATTACGGCAAAGATGAATTTCACTAACAGGTCATATTTAAAGCAAAAAGCAAAAGCTAAAGAGCAAAATTACGACTGGTTTGGCGAGGAAGGGCATCATGTAAAGATAGTCCGTTTGTCTTTACTTTTGATTTTTTTCGAACATTGGAAGCATCCAATGGAGAGAAAAGATTAATTGAGCAAATTACCCACCTGGTGTGTGAATGTTTTAAACGCAGGTAAGTAAATATTTCAGTCACATTCAAATAATTGAGTATTCAAATTCTCCGACCATTCACTGTTGACAGGGAGACTAAAAGTCGAATGTTGTTGTTGTTCACTCTTTTGTTAAGATGCCCGTTGCCTTTTTTCAGTGGATTAAGTCCTGTTTTCTCTGTACTTGTTTATATATTAAGTGGGCTGCTTGCGATATTAACACATGTTTCTCCTATGACAGATGATGAGTAGTAGTGTAGTTGCCTCTGTTTTTTTGCCCCTGTTTTTTCCCTAGTTCCATAGTTCTTGGAGTTCTGTTCTGTTGTAGTTACAATAAGGATATTGCCATCACAGATTTGAGTACAGGATGAGGCTGCAAAAACTTGCCTTGCAGGTCTCTGTTTTCTTCCTTGCCCTGTTCCTATGCCCATCATCTGTTCTCCCAAATTCATCATTCCATGGCGATGCCAGGGTGCTGATTTTAATGAAAGCATCAGTGGCTGATCCTGATCGCCTGTTAGATGACTGGAGCACGTCCAATGACAGTAGTCATTGTTTATGGACTGGTGTCAAATGTGACCATATAGGCCGAGTAGTGTCTCTAGATCTCTCAAACATGAATATTTCAGGTCCATTCCCCAGCCAACTGACCAGTCTGTCAGCCCTACGTGTGCTCAATGTCTCCAATAATTACCTTGATGGAAACTTTCCCTCCAATATATCAAAATTGAGGAACCTAGAGGTCCTGGATGTGTATAACAACAATCTGTCAGGGGCACTGCCATTGGATTTGAGGTATCTCGTGAAGCTGAAGCATCTGAATCTCGGTGGAAATTTCTTCTCAGGAAGCATTCCTGGTGAGTATGGGAAGCTTACAAATTTAGAATTTCTTGGATTGCATGGAAATAGTTTGGGTGGAATAATACCCAGAGAGCTTGGCAATCTGGGTAACTTGAACTTTCTTTATTTGGGGTACTTTAATGAATTTGATGGTGGGATTCCTCCCGAGTTGGGAAATTTGAGTAAGCTTGTGTTTCTCGATATGTCTAGCTGTAATCTCAGTGGCCCTATTCCTTCTGAGCTTAGTGCTCTGAAAAATCTGCATACATTGTTTTTGCATATCAATGGTTTTACTGGCCCTATTCCTCCTCAACTGGGTGGCCTTATGAGCTTAAAATCCATGGATCTGTCCCATAATGATCTCTCTGGTGAAATTCCCATGGAACTCTCGGAGCTGAAAGAGTTGAGGCTGCTGAATCTGTTCATGAACAGACTGCATGGAGTGATTCCATCTTTCATTGGAGATTTGCCAAATTTGGAGGTTTTGCAGCTTTGGCAGAACAATTTCACAGGTCTGCTGCCTCAGCAATTGGGCGTTAGTGGGAAGCTAATGGAAGTGGATGTTTCTTCCAATAAATTGACTGGTTCCATTCCTCCGAATCTCTGCGAAGGTGGAAGGCTGCAAATATTGATTATTCTCAATAATTTATTTTTTGGCCCGATTCCCGACTCTCTGGGCAAATGCAATTCTCTGGTTAAAGTCCGCTTGGGTCAAAATTATTTGAATGGTTGGATTCCTCAAGGCTTGCTTTACATGCCCAATCTGACTATGATAGAGTTGCACAATAATTATCTCAGTGGGAGCATACCAGAGGGATCAATTAACAATGGATCCTCTGTGCTAGGGTTGATGAAGCTTTCTAATAATCGGCTCAGTGGGCCTCTTCCTTCATCCATAGGTAAATTAACTTCTGTGCAAAATGTTCTTCTCAATGGAAATCGGTTAACAGGGAATGTTCCACTAGAGATTGGCCAATTGGAGAAGGTTTCTAAGATTGATCTCAGCAACAACAGATTTTCTGGTATGATTCCCAAGGAAATTAGCCACTGTACTGTTCTGACATATCTTGATCTCAGCCAGAACGAGTTCAGTGGTCCCATCCCAGTGGAAATCACGAGGATGCGCATTCTGAACTATGTGAACTTATCGAGAAATCACCTGAACGGGAGCATTCCAAGAGAATTTGAGAACATGCAGAGTTTGTCTTCCGCAGATTTCTCTTACAATAATCTTTCAGGCCTTGTTCCAGAGAATGGTCTGTTTTCTTTGTTCAAAGCAAGCTCTTTTACAGGGAATCCAAACTTATGTGGACCACACTTGGACCCTTGCTCAATTGGGTCACCAATACAAGCCCACATCAAGGGCCGGGCTTCTCCCCCTTTGAAGCTTGTTTTAGCTCTGGGACTACTCCTCTGCTCCCTTGTTTTCGCGATTGGGGCCGTCCTTAAGGCCAGAGCCCTAAAGAAAGAGCGCGACGCAGGGTCCCTGAAAATGACAGCCTTCCAGAAACTCAACTTTGGGGGCGATGATGTCTTGGAATGCATAAAAGAGGACACCGTGATTGGCAGAGGAGGAGCGGGAATTGTGTACAGAGGCATCATGCCCAATGGGGAAGAAGTTGCAGTGAAGAAACTCATGGGCATTGGCAGCAGCCAAGACTCTTCACATGATCATGGTTTCTCTGCAGAAATCCAGACTCTGGGCAGCATCCGCCATCGCCACATAGTTAGATTGCTGGCGTTTTGTTCCAATCAGGACACCAATCTTCTGGTATATGAATACATGCCCAATGGAAGCCTGGGCGAGCTGCTTCATGGAAACAAAGGCGGGCATTTGCATTGGCATACCAGATACAAAATTGCACTTGAGGCAGCCAAGGGGTTATGCTATCTTCACCATGATTGCTGCCCACTGATTGTTCATCGCGACGTGAAATCCAACAACATTCTTCTCGACTCCAACTTTGAAGCCCATGTTGCAGATTTCGGCCTTGCCAAGTTCTTGCAGGATTCTGGTACCTCTGAATGCATGTCTGCCATTGCAGGATCCTATGGTTACATTGCTCCAGGTAAATTGTTGTTTCATTTTTATCATTTTTGTCTCTTAATCCTTGGGTTCATTTAATCCAGTAATAGCCGAGCAATGTTAAAATCTAGAGTTTGTTTGATAAATTTAGGTAGCCCCCCACCCTATACGTAACGACATCATATGAAAAGGTCAGATATAGGCAACACTCCATGAAAAAGTCACTCATTCTCGTATAGGTGACCCCACTGGTGCATCTCCCTAGTCGGGGCAATAATTCAATTCCCCACAAAACCTGTTCAGAGGAAAAATGAATGATGGCCTAGGGCAGACTGACATACATTCAAATTCATTTCGTAGTCACATTGGGATACTTTGAATCTTTCATAAAAGCTTCCAGAGTCGGTGGCCACAAGGATTTGATAATACAACTCCTCAATTCCCCACAATTCCCCACAAAACCTGTTCAGAGGAAAAATGAATGGCGGCCTAGGGCAGATACACATTCAAATTCATTTCATAATCACATTGGGATACTTTGCATGTTTCATAAAGCTTCTAGCTTCTACAGTAGGTGGCCAAAAGGATTTGATAATCCAGCTACATCAAGGATTTGAAAATATTTAAGTTTATTTATTTAAATTATTGTTTTTTTTCATTTTGTAATGTATGTTTTTATTTTATTCCATAGTTTAAATAATTTTTATTTTGATTGGAAATTTCAGAAATAATTTGGAATTGGATGAACCAGAATAATGTCAAACAATTGACGGTGTTCAGCCCATCAAATTCCGAAGCATCATCAATATCTACAATCAAGCCCATAATTTATCATATATAAACATCACCACTTCTTTCATTTAAATATTTTATTTGTCATTTTTTTATTTAAATGTATATAAATATATTTCAAATTGTTTGAATAAAAGTTTGTTTTTCTTTAAATTAAGGAAATAGGATAGAGGTTACATAAATAGGATAAAGGTCTAGGATCTAGAGATATCTAGTAAGAGTGAAAGCATGTCCTATTATAGATTATCAGTAGATAATTTACGTGCAGTGGTGTTCTTTGAATAATGATGATAAGTCAATTTCCCTTTGCGAATAACAGCCAATAAAAACTATCCTCACTGCTAATTTAATAATGATGAATCAGCCTACCTTTACAGATAGCAGAAATTTTTTTACCTTCCATAATTTGAAAATTAAATTATGATAAATTTTACTCTGCTGTTTTTTTATTAAAATATATTATTAAATTATGATAAATTTTACTCTGCTGCTTTTTTATTGAAATATATTATTAGCTGCTTTTTTAGTTAAATATATTATTTCCTCTGCTGGATGATGAAAAGCAACTCCAATATCCAATTTAAATGATTTTCAGATTATTTCACCTCCATTTATCCGTTGGAGTTTACACTCACCCATAAAGCAAATAATGTAAGAACAGACATTGCAGCTTTAATCGCTTTATTTTTGTAAGCCAGAAAAATCTCGTACTGTGCTGCATTTTTTTCTGTGATTTATGCCACCGCCCTTTCATCTAATATTTTCATTCTTGAATTTACAGAATACGCTTACACTTTGAAAGTGGACGAGAAGAGCGACGTATACAGCTTCGGGGTGGTTTTGCTTGAGCTGATTACTGGCAGAAAACCAGTGGGCGAAAGCGAATTTGGAGAGGGCGTGGACATCGTGCAGTGGGTGAAGAAAACGAGCAACTCGAAGAGAGAAGCAGTTCAGAAGATTACAGATCCCCGTCTCAGCACCTTCCCGCTGGAGGAGGCCATGCATATTTTCTTCGTGGCTCTGCTCTGCGTTGAAGAGCAAAGTGTGCAGAGACCCACAATGCGAGAAGTAGTGCAGATGCTAACAGATTCTCCAAAGGGTAAGCCCAATATGCAGAGTTTTTCGCTTTCGCCTGCCCATGGAAAGGAATCGAACAAGCCACTCTCCAGCCCGCCACCCGATCTCCTCAGCATATAAGCTGAATACGTACGTACCTGCTTTGGTCATAATTAATTTTCACATTCTGCCAATTTTTCCATGCAGTACTGAGTAGTTGCAGTCTTCATCCCATAGTTACTCCTATTGTTCACTAATCTATTCTCTCTGTTATGCTAAATGGTCTGGATTCCCAGTATTTTGGAAACCAGGCTCTAAATAGGTGAGGATCATGTAACATCCGTAAGTGTCATTGCAATGTGTTTGGTCTGGATTCCCAGTATTTTGGAGATATAGGTTAGAGTCATGTAACGTCCCACAAGTGTAATTGCAGTATCCTTTTTTCTATCAAGCAGTATTAAATAAGGTAATTTTAATAATTGTGAAAGGGTGGATGCAAAAATGGGTCATGTAACGTCCCACAGGTGTAATTGCAACATGTTTTTTCCATCAAGCAGTATTAAATAAGATAACTTTCGTGATTTTGAGAGGATGGATGCAAAAATGTTTGCCATAATTCTGAGCTCCTCTTGAAGCTTCATTAACTGCAGATTAACAGCGTATTATTGCGTCGAGGCCCAAAGAACGCAAGTTCAGTGGACATATTAAGCCTCATATTATTTGTATGGGTGTCAACAAATGAAATGGTTTCCATATCAACAAGTACTTGCTTCAGGGTTATCATTATTCCTATCTAATTATTCTTAATTATAATGAAAAATAAGATCATGCAAATCAATGTAAAGATTTAATTGACATTAAAGTAATAATGAGTGATACTGGGAAAATAATATTTTATTATATTTATTTTATAGACAACGTATAATATATATTTGATAAAAATATTTAAATATAAAAAACATTTATAGATTAAACATTATATTTTTTTTATTTGTATAATTAAAATAAAAATTAGATTCAAATTAAATAATTTAAAGGCAACTTGAAATAATAAATAAATACACTTTCCGAGTAACAATATAGCAATAACATGATATTATACTATGTAAAAAATTTACTGTTTTAAAGAGTATCTTTTAAAATATATAAAATTTAAATAATATAAATATTTTTTTTACTAACAAATTATTGGACATCTAATTCTCTAAGGGTTAGTCTAGAAGCTGAACAATCAAAGGGAGTCCAAGAGACCAATTGGAATATGAAACAAAAGGGTCATTAGACTTGTATAAATATGTATCATTGTGAATAATATAGACATTCAAAGATGATTTTTCATACCTCCTGTCTTCGCTATTGTTGTGTTTAACATGGTATCAGAGCGAGTTCATTTGTAATTTTCTCACTTTTGTGTGAGCCACTTGTTTTTGTGACCTATTGCGCTTCTCTATCTCAATGAAGCTTATGGGTTTGTGTATTTCTAAGCATTTGTCAAGACAAAAAGGAACCATTACTGATCTAAAATGGACTAGATTAGTAATGTTGTGCTAATTCCCCATTCATAATAAAATCCAAAATGCTTATCATTTGCTTATTAAGTGCTTAAGGATTAATACTTTTGCTTAATTAACTGATTCCCATGATAGTTTCTTATGTAACTGTTAGAAACAATTTAACATAAAACATATGTTGAATAACAACAAAATAAAAACAAAGAACATCAAAATAAAACACACAACAAACACATGATAAAGGAGTTCATCCCTCTTGGACTACATCTCCCTGGTCCAACTTCCAATTGCTTGGGCCTCTCTATTATGCTCAACTTACAACAAAAGTGTGTTTACAATGCTTAGATCACTTTGCAGTCTATCTTAATGAGTTTAGAATACTCAAAACTGGCTATCTAGCCTCTTGTTCCACAAAATGCTCCAAACCCGACATAATCCCATAAATTCGCTCCAAAATCTTCTAACTGAGCAAGAATTTGGTCGTGTCGCGGGCCATAAACTGTCAGCAATATCGCAAATCGATGGAGTCCCGTGGTCTTATGGACTGTGAACTAGGTGGGCGGTATGCAATTGCGATATGATGGACCCGACGGGAGTATTAAACTTAACATATAAATTATCACATTTGGGAACCCAATCGCAAATCGCAATCTACATTTTCCATTGGCGGATACGAAAACCCGTACCAGTACGGACCCATTGGGATTACCAAACCTAGTCCATAGAATATCAGGTCCAGAGCCCCATCGAAAATCGCAATCGGCATTTTCCCTTGGCATATATTAAAGTCCATACAACTATGATATCAGCGGACCCGCCAGGCTATGAAATATGGTGTATAACATATTGTGTCCACTTACATTTTGCAATCAACGGAGTACTGGGGGTAACATAAATATCAGGGGGGTTTTGGTTCAATATGCGATTGTGATTATCGCAAATTGCAACCCAACCTGCCGGGGGCCGATTTCCGTAATACCTTCACCTACAATATGCGATTATGATTATATCGCATCGTAACCTCTATGTGTCGGGGCCGATTCTTAACCCGCGTCCTCTGTTTTCCCCGATATGCAACATGCGGGACCTAGTGGCAACCTGCCACTTGGCCCTTCTCCATTCACTTGGACCTTTGCCATGTCATCCAATCTTGCCATGTGTCCAACTCAAACCTAAACTTTGACTTGCTTTAACTTCTACATATGAACTCGGATTTGAGTTATGTTCGCACTATTGGATTCAAAATGACAAGCTCTTTGAACTATAAAGGTAAGTTTGACAAAATTCTCACACTTTGATATTTGAGCATAAACTTGAACACCTAATTATTCCTCCCCACTAGAAACCTTTTGGACCTGAAAAAGTTATATTCAATTATTGAATATATTAGGGTACTATTCCCTCACCTTCTCCTATTCAATCCATTTTTTCTTTGATGGATTTGTACCTTTGAGACACACTAGAAAATCAAAATTTCCCCTCTTTGATGACCTTGTTCTTCTGTCAAGTACGGTGTCTTGTTCAAGCTCATCAATAAATTTTGGAGAAAAATCTTCAATTGATGAAATCTATACACTTTCTCCTTGACATTCAATCAAAGGAGGCTCATACAATCTCAAATTTTCAACATTAACAATAGAATAAATTTGCATATATGAAGACAAATCTAGCTTAAAAGCATTATTATCAATCTTTTCTGGAATTTTAACTGGACAATAATGAATTGGTTTTAGCTTTTAACCTTCACTTTGAAGCCTTTCCTTGCTAATGTAAAGCTAAACTTCATCACCTACTTGAAATTGATGATCCACACGATGCTTACCATGTCTTTCCTTATACTTGCTTTGACTTTTTTCTAGTTGATCTTGCATTGTTTGGTGAATCAAATGAATTTTCTCAATGAATTTCTTTGCTCTATCTATGTCACTATGTCCATCTATAGCAACATATTTCTCAAAGATGAAATACAAAGGTGATTTAAGCAAATAACCAAGAGATGCCTCAAATCACGATCACTTACAATAGAAGTAGGTAATCCAAATTGAACCCATACATTTTGAAAGAAAAGTTGAGTTGTTTTTTCAACTGTAATATATTTTTACAAGGCATTAATATGCACATCTTGCTGAACCTATCCACAACTACATACAAATAATCATGACATTTTCGTGATAAAGGAAGACCTCCAACAAAATCCATAGAAACACTTTCCCATGGACGTGAAGGTACTGGAAGTGGTGTGTACAATCCTAGTTTCCTATTACTAGGCTTACTAATTGCACACAATGAACAACCTCTTATAAAAAGTGACACACTTTCAAGCATACGAGGTGAGTAAAAATACCTCTGAATATTTGCCACTGTTTTACTTACACTAAAATGTCCAGCAATAAGAGAAGTGTGTGCTTCCCTTGTGACATTTACTCTCTTCCCGTAGAATACAGAGTTTTCCCAAATGATACAATATATTATCAAGTACATGGTAGTCTAATTAATCAACTTGGTGGCCTTGACTCAAGTTTGAATGTACCTCTTGAAAATCAACATCATTTGCATATTTTTCAACATAAATTTCAGGAAAAACAAAATTATTTTGTAGTAAAATGGCTACATTAGCAATCGGTCTAGAAAGCATATCAACAAATCTGTTATAAATACCTTTCTTGTACCTGATTACCAAGTAGAATTACTATAAAAATCCCATCCAACGAAAGTGCCTTGATTGTTGTAATTTTGTTTGAGATCATAGATATTGCAAAGATTAGTGATCGATGTGAATAATGGTTTCGTTACCCATTGGGTAATGCTTACATTTCTTTACACTTTGTACCAATGCATAAAGCTAATTATCATATGTAGGATAGTTAATAACACCACCATTAAAAATCTAAAAATGAAATGAAATGGGCTTACCATGATGTAAAAGAACTGCACCCATGGCGTAGTCACTTGCATCTGTTTGTATTTCAAATGGTTATTTCAGATATGAAAATGCTAAAATTGGGGCTGAATTGATATTTTGCTTTAAAGCATCAAATTCTTTTTGTTGTTCGCCTCCCCATTGGAAGACAACCTTCACGTTAGTCAAAGCATGTAGTAGAGATGTTATGGAAGAGAAATTGGAAATAAACTTCCTCCAGGACTACACTGCTCCCAGAAAACTCCTTACTTCTGTGACTGATATGGGTATTGGCGAATTCAAAATGACCGAAACTTTAGAGGGTTCAATCTTCAGCCCACCTCCTCCAACTATATGGCCCAAATACACTAAGGAAGTTTTCATGAATTCACATTTAGACATCTTCATAAATAACTTTTCTTTTCTCAAGACATCCAACATTTTCCTCACATGCTTGACATGCTTTTCTCATGATTTGTTGAATATCATAATATCATCTAAATAGACAATTACAAAATCATCAAGGAAGGATCTTAAAAAATCATTCATAGCTCTCATAAATATAGCTGGAGCATTACAAAGACCGAAAGGCATAACCAACCACTCAAACAATCCCTGTTTGGTTTTAAAAGCATTCTTCCAAATATCCTCCTCAAGTATTCTATCTTGATGATATCCACTTCTCAAGTCTAATTTAGTGAAATATTTTGTATTCTTCAATTGATCTAGAAAATCTTCTATTATGGGCAGTGGGTATCGATTCTTTATGGTAATTTTATTCGAAGCATGATAATATACACACATGCGCCATATTCCATCCTTATTGGGTACCAAAACAATTGGTGAACCACATGACAAAGTATAGGGACGAATTACACCTTTATCTAACAATTCCTGGACTTGTTTCTTAATTTCTAAACTTTCCAGAATTGGCATTCGATACATACAAATGTTTGGGAGTGGAGAGTCTTGTTATAGCTAAATTTCATGTTGAATTCCCCTCTTTGGTGGAAATCCCTTTAGTTCTTGAAACATGTCTCCATATTGATTGACCACATCAACCATTTCAAATTTCAGCTTCATGTCATAGCCTGCAAAGGATTCATGCTCCATGTCATTCTTGTGCTTCATCATAAGGAGCACGAGACTCTTGCTAGAATTGACCAATCATTTAATTTAGACTGTGCTTGACAAAGACAAATTAAGCTTCCTACGATGGGCTCTCACAATATACTCTGCTCCATCTTTGAACAAATGATATTTGTTCTCAAATCTATGGAAAATAGTTTTCGTGTCATATAGATATGGACTTCCCAACACAATTTCAGAAATATCCAGCTACACTACAGCTAATTCGACTTCATCAATGAAATTGGCAATAATTGCAAACCTGAAAACACATTTCCTTGTGACCTGAAGATTTTCATCCTTGGTTATCCAACCGAACAGATATGGTTTAAGATGAGGCACGATTTCCAAATTCAATTTCTTGACCAAGTCTATAGAAATTAAATTTTCATGAGATCCACTCTCAAACAACATATCGATCTTGACATGTTTGGAAATAACTTAGATATGGAACAACTCAATTCGGTTTTCCTCATTTGAAGTGTTATTGGAGTTATTTTTTGCGTTGATACTTTCCACAACTTCCTCTTTGCTCACTTTCCTTTAGTGATTGTGGCTGCAATCTTTGCTTCATCACTTGAGTTAGATCCCAAGTCTTGTTGTACAACAACATTTGTCTTCTATTTCCCTTTATTGTTAGATTTCTTTGGTCGTAATTCTATATGAAGCTTCCATCAATGTGCTTCATCATGGCCCTCTCTAGAATAATTCTTGCACATGAGTTTCTCCCCTTCTTTCTTAACAGAAGAATTTTTCTTCTGCTTTCCTTTAAATTTCTTCCCCTTTTCACCATTTTGGAATGGATTCTTCTTGTACATTTTTCCCTCTTGCTTTGAGGTGTGTAGCTTGAACACAGACCGCATCAAGATTTGTGGGATTAAACATAAGAATTGTATGTCGAAGATAGCTATGAAAACCTCCTATATATTTCCGCAAAGTATCTTGTGAATGTAAGTCTACTCCTCGCGTAAGAGCTCTTCTCCTAAACTCTTGAGTATACTCGTGCACATTTTGGCCTTTTAACTGTCTAAAATTTTTCCAATTCATGATATCTTTTTGCATATGAGCTAAAGGGTATAATTTTCTTTTTATAGCAACAATGAAATCAGACCAAGTAATAGAGATCTTACCATGTTTTTTGATCTCATCTTGAGTCCTTGATTGCCACAATACAAGTTCTGCACCCTTTATTCTCAAGGAAGCCAACTAAATCTTGATATCATCCTCTTGAAGGTTTTGAATTTTACAATACAACTCCAACTGACAAATCCAATCATCCAACTTCTATGCATTCACTTCACCATTGTACATAGGCAACTCGAATTTAACATCAATATTTAGAAAAGGTGATTTACCAGTTCCTTTTGAATAATGATGATGAGTATGAGTAAGGGTTGTATTAGTGGAAGAGTGTGAAGATGCTTGTGAAGTTGAATATGAAGAAGATGGTGGAGGCTTGTCTCCATTCCCATTACCCCCTTTTCCATCACCTCCTCCAAAAGAGACTTCTCCTTTGGGAGGTTTGGAAATTTCTCCTTGCAATTTTCTATTTCTCTCTTCATAGAGGACCTTCACCATCTCTTTCATATCAAAGAAAGGATTTCTAAAGGTCTTCTCATCTTCTACATGGCAGGTTCTCCTTCATGAGACATAATCTCTGAAGACTTAACTACAACTTATGCAACTTGAGTATGTACTGGTGTAAAAGACTTTGGCAACCTTTCTCTTCTTCCACTTGACCCAACTTCAGGGCTTCTAACCAGATTTCCTTCACCTCTTTTGAGATTTAACCTTGTAATCATGACATAAACTTGCAAATAATTAAATCCTTCTTTTACAAAGAAAATCTAGTAAGAAAAAACCAGTGTTCTAATGCTAACTTGATCTAAAATGGAGCATATTAGTAATGTTGTGCTAATTCCCCATTCAGAATAAAACCCAAGATGCTTATCATTTTCTTATCAAGTTCTTAAGGATTAATATTTTTTCTTAATTAACTGATTCCCATGAGAGTTAATAATGTAAATGTTAGAAACAATCTAACATAAAACATATGTTGAACAACAACAAAACAATAGCAAAGAACATCAAAATACAACACACAACAAGCACATGATAAAGTAGTTCACCCCTCTTGGGCTGCGTCTCCTTAGTCCAATGTCGAATGGCTTGGGCCTCTCTATTATGCTCAAATTACAATAAAAGTGTGTTTACAATGCTTAGATGCCTCTAAAGCCTGTCTCAGTGAGTTCAAAATACTCAAAAGTGGTTATCTAGCCTCTTTTTGCATCCAATTTGGATAAGAACTAAAGAAGTTATGACTTCTCCTGGTTCTCCCACTATTTGTTCCACAAAACTCTCCAAAACCGACATAATCCCATAAATTTGCTCCAAAATCCGCTAACTAAGTGAGAATTTGGTCACGTCACGGGCCATACCTTGTCAGCCATATCACAAATCATAATCAGTGGAGTGCTGCAGTCTTATGGATTGTGAACTAGGCAGGTGATATGCGATTGTGATACGATAGACCTGCTAAGAGTATTAAACTTAACATATAAATTATCGCATCCGAGAATCCAATCGTAAATCGAAATCAGAACTTTCCATCGGCAGATACCAAAACCCATACCACTGCGGACCCACAGGGATGATCAAACCTAGTCCATAAAATATTTAGGTCTGCAGCCCCATCGCAGATCACAATCGGTGTTTTCCTTGGCAGATATTAAAGTCCAGACAACTGCGATAACAACGAACCCACTAGGCTATGAAATAGTGTATAACATATCACATCTAGGGACCTTTTGAAATTAGTCGAGTACTAGGGGTAACATAAATATCAGCGGGGTTATGATGAAATATGCAATTGTGATTATCATAAATCGCAACCCAACTTGTCGGGGGCTGATTTCTGTAATACCTTCAACTTGTGATATGCGATTATGATTAGATCGCATTGTAACTTGTTTGTGTCGCGACCAATTCTTAACCTACATCCTCTATTTTTCCTTGATATGCGACATGCGGAACCTAATGGCAACTTGCCACTTGGCACTTCCCCATTCATTGGGACCTTTTCTATGTCATCCAATCTTGCCATGTGTCCAAGTCAAACCTGAACTTTGACATGATCTAACTTCTGCATATGAGCTCGGATTTGAGTGTCGTTCACACTGTTGGATTCATAATGACGAGCTCTTCGATATGAAATTGAGTTTGACAAACTTCTAACACTTTGATTTTTGAACATAAACTTGAGCACCTGATCAGTTACAAGATTTTGATTACTAACAATGCTTGGAATCACTCTCATTTGAATGAATGTGCATTGAATGTAGTCAAGCCACTGAAGCAATCTTGAATATCCTGCATTTGGTGAAGTTATTGGTTTATTTAAGGTATAGTTATGTTCATTTCAAAGCATGTGGTGTTCATTATAATTTCTCAGAAATTTTTCTGAGATCAATATCATCATCTTAGCATCATTATAATTGTTTCTCATCTCACTCTTGTTAGCGTCAGTGTCTTCACACTTCCATCTGTGATCAAATTGCTCTTTTGCATGCATATTAGGCATCTCATTCGATTAGTTGCATTCCATTAGGTCATGGATCAACTAATGGTAGTGGTTTCATGTCTGTTTCCCTCATGACATCCACTTGCTGACCTGTTTACACATTTTTTTTTAGTCATTCACAGTCATCCTATTTCATTTCATGTAGTCCTAGGGTTTAGTCCAATTAGTTCTTCAGGTTTGTTAATCATGCTAAAATAAAGAGGTCAACAGGCACATGAAGGTTCATAAAGTCATAAGTTTACTTCTGATATGCTCAATAAATCTTTTTCACCTCAAACTTTGTTTTGAGGTGAAAACAGAGTATTGTTCCATTTTTGTAAAATTTCATGTAATTCAAATGTTTCTATATGTAATAAGCACTCAACAACTGTTCCTGGTCACCATGCCAATTCCTGCCACTGCAAAACCAAAAGTATCAAGACATCAATCCATCAAATTGCTAAGAAAATGGGTCAAGCTTCAAACTAAAAAACAAAGTTTTTGAAAAAGTGACTAAGACTTTAGAAAGTGGGTTGGAAATGAACAAAAATTAAAGTGTATGGTATATAAAGCAAATTCATGATAGCAAGTCATTCCATTGTGTAAAAAGTCAAGTTGAGAGCTAAAATCATGTTTTGAAGGAAGATTGAGCAAAGGAGGAAGAAAACTTGAAATATGCAACAAATCTACCTGGTGATGCGCATCAGAGGGTCGACTGCATCAGAGGGGCGTTGCACATTAGGTAGCTTTTCCCTCTACAAAAATACATTGGTGTTGCGCATCAGGGAGGCGCCTCGCATTGGGTTCAATGCGTTGTGCATTGAGCTGCCAAGGTTCCAATTCACCCAAAATCATCCTCTATCAATTCTTTTGCTACATTCACCTCCTAACAAGTAAGTGTTCATATATCCTAAGCTTAAATATGGTTTTCCATGTATGGTTCATGATTTTTGCTTCTCAGAGGTCAAACCCTAACTTGCCTCCATACTCTATTTCACATCATTGCAAAACCTTCACATCATTGCAAAACCACAATCCCTTGTCCCTTTTCCCAACTTCATTGCAAAACTACCCCTTGATTATATTTTCCCTTTCCCTATTTTCCCTAAGAAACCAATCCCCTTTATCAAACCCTAAGACCCTCATACATCAAAATCCTAGTTCCCCAAATCCTTCCCTTCATTCCCCTACCTCATCTCATTACTATTATTCCATTTACAAAATCTCTTCATACTCACCTTTCTGTTCCCACCTATTATCCATTATTCTCCATATCATCACCCCAATATCTCGTAGAGACAAGCACGGTAGGAGGCAATGAATCATATTTTGAAGAGGACACACTTAGTGATAGCTTAAGAGAAAGAAATGTGCAGTCCAGGAAGCCTCATGAAGGTGGAAAAATCGTTAGGGAGGAACCTATCAGCATGAGCGAACTCCTTGCTTTCCCACTAGCCACCCCATGTTTCAAATATCAATCTTGTTTTTAGTTTTGTGAAATGGTTGAGAGGGGCATATTCTACCATGAGTTAGTAAGGCAGTTTGTGATAAATATGGATAACAATATGGTACATCTTACTGGGGTAAACTTCACTCTTTCACCAACTATCATTGTAGAGGCCACAAGAATTCCAGATGTAGGGGAAAAGTGGAATAAAAGGAAAAATATTAGTAAGTAGCATTATGAGCCTTATATCAAGGCCAAGTACCATGGCAAACTCAGCAGGGTGTTTCCTTTTGAATTCATGGAGGACTGGTATGTTCCAATCATGAAACTTATCATCAAATACTTTACATGTGAGGATAGGTTCTCCATACTTTATGCCTACCATATCAGATTTCTCATGCACTTCACCAGGGTTAGAATGATGAGCATCTCTTATTTCATATGCAAAAACATAGAGAGGATGATAGTAATTGCAAAGAGAAAACCATATCCACAAGAACTCAATAGCATTTATCATTTTTCTGTCCTCGAAATTATTGTTTTGCATCAGCTCACTCAGTTTGGAATGCCATGGGAAATTTTCATTGCCCATGAGTGCTTCAAGGGGCCTCAAATATTTTCAGAGTCCTAAGAGGATGGTGAAGCTTCTAGGCAACAAAAGGAGCGCGAGAATAAAAGAGAGGAGGTTCTTGTGTTTTTCACCTATGAAAGAGACACTAGGATGCTCTTTGCAGCGGCCAAGCAAGTACTATCTCCACAAGGGGTGGAATGGGTCTCGTTTTCTTCACTAGACCACAGGAAAATTCTATCCCCACTGGGGGTGGAAGGGGCTTTGCCTTCTTCTCCAAGTATACAGGTTGGCCAACAGTCAAAGATCAGAGACAAAGAGAAGCAAAAGATGCATGAGGAGAGCCCTACTGAAGGGCAAGATAGAGAGTTTATTTTGATTGAGGAGGATGTTACTAATTTGGGCTCTCAAAGCTCAAGACTCAAGGACATGATTATCAAAGAGAAGGAGGCTGAAATTCACGCCTTATCACTTAACCTTGAGAGGGCCAAATGGATCATCAACTTTCTTGAGAAGGAAAACAAATAGTTGACAGATAAGCAAATGATTATGGAGCTGCAGATGATTAGCGAAGATAGGAAAGAGGCAAAGAAAGCAAAGATCGAGTGACCTCCCTTAAGAAAGAAATTGAGAATGATCGAGAGACATGGTTGGAAAGGGTGAACATTCACCTTAAGAAGTTGCTTGAGAAGGCCAACAAAGAGAAGAAAATTTTGTGCCATATGACCTATCATTACTTAACTCAGAACAAGATTTGCAAAACAAGGGTAAAGAGGCTAAAAGCTAAGTTAAGGAGAGCCTTGAGGGCCAAGAAAGAACATGGTAAAATCAAAATATTGGTTGAAGCTTCATTAGCTCAGAAAAGCACTTAATGAGGTTGCCTCATACCAAATTTGAGGAAATTTGGAAACTTTTTGTCATTTTGCATTTTTGAAAATAGAAATACAGGAAATTCTGGCTGATGGTGCTACACATTGAATTGGTGCATATTTTTGACAAGTGGCTTATAGATTTGGATTCATCATAAAAAAATAAGAAAACCCAGAAAGTTTCATCAATTTTGGAGAAGATATTGGCCACCAAAAGGGCAAACAACACTCAAGACATGCCCTCTTTGCCACTTTTTGGTCCCACAGGAAGCAGTCTTTGGAGAAATGATTTTTGAAGGGGAAAATCAACTCCAAATGAGGAAATTCAAAATGTCCCAAAAATGAGACATGCAAAGCTTTCCAACAAGCTAGCTTGTGCCTGATTTGGTGAAGAGGAAGGCCTTCAAAAGCAGTCTTGAAATGGTGCTAAAAAATCAGGCTCAGGGCGCTGCACATCAGGCAAATTTTGTCAATTTTGCCTAAAACTCAAAATTTCACCTAGTTTCTTCAATGGTTGAATTTTCTTCTTGTTTAGGTAAATGTATGTAAGGTAAATGATGTATTTGGTGTAAGTATAGATGAAAATCACGTCATAGGGTAGATACATCAAATTCCAAGTGGTTTTGAGCTGTAATGAATTGGTTCCCTAAGTTTTAGAGGCAAGCTGTTCCACTTCCTACTTTTGTGTTCCTAGTTTAGATATGGTTCAAAAGCACCCCTTTTCTCATGGACCGACCCTGATAGCTAGCATGAGTGGTTTCCTTGTCTATATTATGTAATTTCTTAGTCATTTGTAAAGGTTGGACTTTGGTAGAAGTGGTGGCACTCATTGAACATTTGTATCAGCAGTTTGGCAAGGAATACAACCAGGTTTCACAACTATTTTTGTGGGATTCTTGTGATAGTGAGTTTATGTATTGTTTCTTATTTGTAATGAGTTTTTGTTATGTTTTATATGTATCCAAATCCATCTTTCTCTTCTAAAACTAAACGAATCAAGGTGAATAGACAAAATACACTGCTATGCTTTGTCTTGGGAATGCATTTGGTTATCAATGTTTTCAACTGTTTGAAAATGATTCATAGTTTCTTATGCCCTTCTTAACTCCTCAGTTATCTTAATCTACCATCTCAATCCATTTCTAGTACATAAAACCTTGTCTACCTTGCCCCACAGAACATGATTGTATCCCTGAGTTGATTTCTTGGACCCAATCTACCTTCTCCAAGTGAACCAGCAACCAAAGCCTAAAATCAAACGAGAAACCCTAAGCTACTATACGTAGCCTAAAATCTACATTAAATTTAGTCATATCAAGCCCTAATTTCCAATATCCTAATTGAGATTGACAAGGAGACAGCCCTCTCCCGACCTGGTAGGGCTAGCTACCAAGTTAAGCGTGGTTTGATGTTACCCTAGACCTACCTTCCTTCAGCCTGAGGTAGATCTAGGATCTAACATAGTGGCAACCATACTGGGAAAGAACTGAAATATATTACCCCAGTACTTTTAAAACAAAATTCTAGACTTTTGGATGATAGGTTTAGAATTTATTAGGCTCAAAAAATTGTAATGTCCATTTGAATTTTGGGGAAAAATCAAACACACCGCCTTCAAGAAGATACACGAGGGCCAATCCTGATCCCGATCCTCCTCCCGTGTTTGAAAATCCTAACCTCATTCCAATAATACTCAAGCAAGAAAGTTCATTGAGTCCTAGACCAGTTTTTAGATCTCATTCTTGCCGACGCGAGTTTCAATATCTTGAAGATCTCCCTTTTGACGAACATTTTGATCTTTCTTTGTTTGAAACCAAATCTAAAAGTGCGATTGATGATATTGTTTTAAATCTACAATTTGTTGAAGACCTTGAAACTGAAAGGGCAAATAGATCAATTGATGATTATATATTAAATTCTCTTTAATCATCCATTGTAGCTACCAATATCCCTGAGCTTCTAGAATCAACATCTGCCACTCTTGGTCCATCCACTTTCTCATCTAGTTCTAAGGTTCATTCTCAACCTTAGTTTATTCCTACCCTTCTTGCTCAACCTAGCATATCTGATCAAATATCTCCCACCTCTACTCCCCCTTCAACTCCTCAAACACCCATCACATTGACTGCCCTTGCTGTTATAAATCCTCCTGTTTCCCCAAGGCCAGTTTCCAATCCACTTTGAGTAATGGTTGTCAGATATGCACCCATCATTTTGCCACAGAACTTGGATGCTATGCCTACTGATTACCAAAGTAAGATAATGTTGTTTGATGCTACTCAAGGTATCACAGCGCAGCAGTGTGTTGACAGGATGAACAACTTCTTTGATCTTCATGCGATAGATGAAGAGAAAGTGACCATGCAATTATTTATGCAATGTTTTGGAGGCGAGGTTCAAAAGTGGTTCAGAGAACTACTTGTGGGGACTATAAATACTTTTCTGGTTCCCCATAGACAATTCCTGGATCGTTGGGAGGTAAAGAAAAATCCACTCCAAATTCTTTCCGAGTACGAGAATATAAAGAGGAATGCTAGTGAAAGTGTTTATGATTATTGTGTGAGATTCGATACTGTCTATAATTCTATTCCAGCTGATATCAAGCCACCGATGGGGTTGGCTTTGATAAAATTTCCTAATGGTTTTGATCCCGACATGGCATACCAATTGAGAGAATGAGATCTTACTACATTGGAGGATATGCAGAAAAATGCAGTGAGTGTGGAAGCAAATCTACTAGCTAAAAGAGCTAGGATGAAGACCGAGAAAAAAGTGACCATAAAGGAAGAGGCTTCTTCCTCAGATGTAAACACTGATCATTTGCTTCATAAAATTGAGAAGATGTTTGATATATTGACAATTGCAGATAAGCCTGAGGCACCAATCAGAAACCCAAATTTCCGTGGTCAGCAGCAACCACAGTTCAGGATCAAGTAGCGAGAGCAAAGAGCACATGATCAATCAGCACAGCAACAAGTCAAAACACCTCTACAACAAAATTATGTGCATGGCCTAGAGTCAGAGGATGATGAAGATCTAATAGGAGAGGAAAATTACTTTTTTACAATAGATGGTTTGCCTATGTATATCATGGAGGATGAGGAATATTCAGAGATCTCAGATGTACAAAAATATGAGGATTTTATACTAGCCAATGAAACAGTCCTGGAAGAAGAATCAGATGAATATTAGAGGGGGTATACGAATGCACTGATAGTGCAGCAAAGACAATATTCACTTAGGAGTAGGGATGTCCCAATCAATCTGGTCCAAAAGCGAAAGGATGCAACATAGCCTAAGAACGATTCTTCAAATGTTTAGAAAAAAGGAAAGTAGCCAGTATATCCTACTTCCAACAAAGTACAAACTGCAAATGAGAAGAAAAATCAGCCATGTACAACAAATGAAAAGCCTGAAAAGAAGGATTCTCTAATGAAAGAGGTAGATAAAATTACAGCCTTTAGCTTAGAGAATGAGATTTATAAGTTAAAAGTGTCGATACTGCTGACATAATTAATGAAGAATAGTAGTTATAAGAGTCAAGTGTCAAGGATTTTGAATGTAGATCCCCTGCCTGATATGGTTAATGTGGAGGATGACCAAACCGAGCTTATTTTTTGTCCTGCATTAGAAGGCCAATCTGAGGATAGTGAAGTACCTCTGTTTTACATCAGCCTTAGATTGCATGAGTATATCTTGCACAATGCCATGTTTGATTTAGGAGCATCCCACAATCTGATGCCAAAGGCAATTATGGAAAATTTGGGTCTCGACATCACTTGTAAATATCACGATCTTTATTCTTTTGATTCCAGTAGGGTCAGATGTATTGGTCTCATTAAGGATTTGGTTGTGACTTTAGATCAGATTCCAACAAAGAATGTTCTCATGGATGTAGTTGTGGTAGATATTCCCCCTAGATTTGGCATGCTTTTATTTAGGTCGTGGGGTGCAAAACTAAAAGGGACATTGCAATTAGACTTCTCCTATGCCACTATTCCCATGTTTGGTCAGCTGAGAAAATTATATATGGAGAATAAGATTAAGTATATGATCACAATCAAGGAGAAACCTTTGAATCATCCAATTAACTATATACATACAGATTTAGAATCTTTTGTTCTTTATTAAAATAGTGGTTTTAATGATGTAAATAGCTAGTTAGTTGAAATGGAAAATGTTCTAGAGATAACATAAAATTTCAGGGAAGTACTTGATCAAAACAGACAAAAGCTTGCAAATACCGCTAAGAAGTCTATGTTCCGACAACAATAGAAAATTAATGGACAACAGCCAAAGGTAGAAGAGCAGACAAAATTCTAGCACTTGGAGGAAGAAGCCAGTTTATGGAGTATGGATTTCGATGGAGTAGTAGGTAAGGATGGTGAAGGTATTGGGATTTGGATACGTAGTCTTGTTTTCCTATCAAATAAAGTCCCAAGCAATGTAAGAATTTGTTCATATAAATTGGCTTTCGGTTGTTCTAACAACGAAGCCAAGTATGAGACACTGATTGTAGGGTTGAAGATACTCATGAAGTTGAATGCAAAGAGAATTTCAGTTTATGGATACTCAGAGTTAGTAATCAAACAAGTCAAGTGTGAATGCCAAACATCCATGAAATGAGGGCTTACTGTATTGCAGTTTTAGATATTTTGAGAATGTTTCCAGATTATACCTTGACATGTTTCCCTTGTACACAAAATTTTATTGCAGATTCTCTTGCTACAACTGCAAGTAATTTGAGATCCCAATGAATTCAAACAATAAGTTTGAAATTCATGTGAAGCATCGCCCAGATGTTCCTGATAATTTGAGATATTGGAAAGTGTTTTAGGATGACAAAGAAATTGATGATTTTCTGCAAAATAAAGGCAAGTATAAAGACAACTCTATAGATGGTGAGCGAGATGATGGTGAAACAGAAATAGAGATAAATTAGATGGAAGTCTTACAGTTGAAAGGTAATTTCATCCCTAAAGGTCTTATCCTTTAGAGGAACTATTTGATCAAGATGATGTAGCCCAAAAGCAAAGCTTAGTTCCGACCGAGAAGGGTGTTGAAGATGTAAATATTGGAACAGTCAAGAATCCAAAGATGGTGAAGTTGTCAAATGCATTACCTCCTTAGGTAAAAGCTAAATACATTAGTTTACTATCTTCATTTTCTGATGTATTTTCTTGGGACTATACAGATTTAAAGGAGTATGACAAAAGTATAATTCAGCACATAATTCCTATTAAGCCAAATCAGAAGCTGTTTTGCCAAAAGCTGAGAAGGATAAATCCGAAGTTGCCGTCGTCAATAGAAAAAGAGGTAAATCGATTGTACAAGGCTGGTATAATCATTTCGATCAGATTTTCAGATTGGATCTCCAATTTGGTTCCTGTGAGGAAGAAGATAGGTGAGATCAGATTGTGCATAGATTTCAGAAAGTTGAATAAGGTGTCGTTAAAGGATAATTACCTATTGCTGAAAAGGGACCACATTATCTAGAGAGTAGTTGGAGCATCTCGTATGTCGTTGCTCGATGGATATTCAGGTTACAATCAAATTTTGGTGCATGAAGATGACAGGGACAAGACGACATTCACCACTCCTTGGGGAGCATTCCACTATGCTAAGATGCTGTTTGGTTTAAAGAATGCTGGAGCAACATTTCAGCGTGCCATGGACATTGCCTTCGAAAATGAAAAAGATGTGTTTTTAGTACTATATGCTAATGATTTGACTGTCTTTACAAATTCAGATGAAGAGCATCTTTACCATCTGAAAATTGTTTTTCAGCGTTGCAGAAAATATGGAATATCACTTAATCCCAAAAAAATCCTTTTTGCTATGGATGAAGGGAAGCTACTCGGTCACATAATATCAAAGAAAGGAATCCGCATCGATCCTGCAAGGGTGGAAGCTATACAAAAGATAGATTTTCCTCGTAATAAGAAAGAGATCCAATCATTTAACGGTAAGATGAATTTCTTACATCGGTTTGTGCCTAACCTAGCTGAACACTTGAGGGAAATTACTAATATGTTGAAGAAGGATAGTGTGGTCAAGTGGACTGAGGACACTATCAAGTCTTTTAACCTGTAAATTTGGTTCTATCTTCAGCCCAGATTTTGATAAGTCCGGATTATTCACAGGATTTTATATTATTTTCATTCGCTTCTAAACGTACTATGGTGGCAATTATAATGTAGAAAAGAGATTAGCTAGAAAAACCAATTGCCTTTTTCAGTAGGACAATTAGGGATGCAGCCTTGAAATACAACATCATTGAGAAGCAATCTCTTGCCTTAGTTAAAGCTTTGAAAGACTTCTGGGTATATATTATGCACTCCCATATCCTTTCTTATGTCCCTAATGCAACAGTTAAAAATGTTTTGGTACAAATAGATCCGGAAGGAAGGCGGGGAAAATGGATCACAGCATTGTTGAAATATGACTTGGAGATAAAGCCTACAAAGCTAATGAAGGGGTAGGGTCTAGCAAAGTTAATGGCGGTGTCCAATCTACATGCATTGGATATAAATCTTATTGTAGCCATGTCTGAAGAAGAAGAAGATAGTTCACTTATTCATGTATCTAAATTTTTTCTCCAATCTCCTTGGTATTCAGATATTGTGTATGTGATTCAGCATCTTTCTCCACCACCAGGGATGGCTAAAAATAAAGGTAGAACTCTAAAACTTAAGGTTGCTAGATTTTTCATTCTAAACATTACACTTTATTGGAAAAATCCCAAAGGCATTTTGCTAAATTGCTTAATTGAATATGAATCCCAATAGGTCATGACTGATTTTCATAAGGGAAATTGTGGAGGTCACTTATTTTGGAAGACAACAGCTAATAAAATTTTGAGAGTAGGTTACTACTGGCCTACCTTGTTTACCAATGTTTACAAAACTGTCAGAAGCTGTCATGAATGCCAGATTTTTCAGGGAAGAAGGAAGTTGCAGCCTCTACCTCTCAAGCCAGTTGAAGTTAGTGCACCATTTTAGCAATGGGGCCTAGATTTTATTGGCGAGATCCATCCCACATCTTCAGCTCAGCACAAGTGGATTTTGATAGCGATGGATTTATTCACAAAGTGGATTGAGGCAATCCCCACTCGGCAAGCCACAGACTCAGTAATAATTCAATTTCTTGAAACAAATATTTTGTCACGTTTTGGCTATCCTAACAAACTTATTACAGATAATGCAGCTACTTTCAAGTCCAAAAAGATGATTGACTTTTGCAGCAAATACAAAATTACCTTAGGACATTCTACTGTATATTATCCGCAAGGTAACAGATTGGCTGAATCCTCAAACAAGTCATTGGTCAACATCATTAAAAAGCTGTTGGAAACTAATAAGAAGAGTTGGCATAAAAAATTGGTTAATGCACTATGGGCTGATAGGGTGAGCCAAAAGAGGTCAATAGGAATGTCTCCGTTCGATATTGTATATGGTATTGACACAATATTCCCAAGATCTCTTGCAGTCCCAGTTGTAAAACTTCTATAGGAAGCTGGTAGTGAGGAAGATCACTTTCAGCGGAGAATAAGTCAAATGATCCATTTGCAACAAACAAGAGAGGAAGTTTTTCAGAATAACTTTAGACTGCAGGAGAGAATCAAAAAGATTTATGGTGGGATGCTAGAAACGATGATAAAGGAAAGCACGACAAGTTCGAGAACTTGTGGAAGGGACCATACAGAATTGCTACATATAGAGGGCAAAATGATTTTCTACTCAAAGAATGAACGGGGAAGATTGTCTAGGAGGACCAGTAAATGGTTGGCTTCTGAAATGGTACCATCTCTAAGGAGTTTTCTGCTATCACATTTTGTCATTGTACATACCATTTTGTTCCTTTCATTGAAAAGTGTGCACTGTCACCATTCATTTAACTTGGGTCCCGAAGTGAAAGCGATAAAGTTAAATGTTTGGCTTCAATTTTTGAGTATTTAGTGTCAGTTGTTTGAGTTAGTCTCAGTTGAGTCAGTTTAGCTATGAGTCATGAGTCAAGGTTTTCTTGTTGTTGGTGTTATGAGGTTATTGGCTCCATATTTCCCAATGGATGAAGGCACTTGTCTGCTTTTCCAAAGATCTGTGGTTCTTGGCACCTCCCAGGAGCTACCATCCCGATTGGAGCCAATATTAGTATCAATGTCTTCACACTTCCATCGGTGATCAAATTGCTCTTTTGCATGAATATTAGGTGTCTCATTTGATCAGATGCATTCCGTTAGGTCATGGATCAAATCATGGTAGTAGTTTGATTTCAGTTTCCCTCATGATATCCACCTACTGACCTGTTTACGCATTTTTCTTAGTCATTCAAAATCATCCTATTTCATTTCATGTAGTCCTAGGGTTTAGTCCCATTAGGTCTTAGGGTTTGTCAATCAGGCTCAAATAAAGAGGTCAACAGGCACATGAAGGTTCATAAAGTCATAAGTTTACTTCCGATATGCTCAATAAATATTTTTCACCTCAAAACTCTGTTTTGAGGTGAAAACAAAGTATTGTTCCATTTTTGTAAAATTTCATGTAATTTAAATGTTTCTATATGTAATAAGCACTCAAAAGTTGTCCCTGGTCACCATGCCAATTCCTGCCACTACAAAAGAAAAAGTATCAAGACATCAGTCCATCAAATTGCTAAGAAAAGGGGTCAAGCTTCAAATTGAAAAAAAAAAAAAAAAAGTTTTTGAAAAAGTGACTAAGACTTTAGAAAGTGGGTTGGAAATGAAAAAAAATTAAAGTGTATGGTATATAAAGCAAATTCAGGATAGCAAGCCATTCCATTCTGCAAAAACTCAAGTTGAGAGCTAAAATCGTGTTTTGAAGGAAGATTGAGCAAAGGAGGAAGAAAACATGAAATTCGTTGCAAACCTACCTGGCGCTGTGCATTAGAGGGTCGGTGCTGCGCATCAGAGGGGCGTTACGCATCAGGCAACTTTTCCTTGTGTAAAAATACACTAGTGTTGTGCATCAGGGAGGTGTTGCACATTCAGTTTAGTGCGCGCTGCGCATTGAGCTGCCAAGGTTCCAATTCACCCAAAATCATCCTCTATCAATTCTTTTGCAACTTTCACCTCCTGACAAGTAAGTGTTCATATATCCTAAGCTTAAATAGGGTTTTCCATGTTTGGTTCATGATTTTTGCTTCTTAGAGGTCAAACCCTAGCTTACCTCCATACTCTATTTCACATCATTGCAAAACCTTCACATCATTGCAAAACCACAATCCCTTGTCCATTTTCCCAACTTCATTGCAAAACTACCCCTTGATTCTATTTTCCCTTTCCCTATTTTCCCTAAGAAACTAATCCCCTTTATCAAACCCTAAAACCCTCATACATCAAAACCCTAGTTCCCCAAATCCTTCCCTTCATTCCCCTACCTCATCTCATTCCTATTGTTCCATTTGCAAAATCTCTTCATACTCACCTTTTTGTTCCCACCAATTAATAATACTCCATATCATCACCCCAATATCTCATAGAGACAAGCATGGAAGGAGGCAGTGAATCATATTTTAAAGAGGACACACTTAGTGATAGCTCAAGAGAAAGAAATGTGCAGTCCATGAACCATAACAAAGGTGGAAAAATCATCAGGAATGAACCTATAAGCATGAGTGTACTCCTTGGTTTCCCACTAGCCACCACATGTTTCAGATATCAGTCCTCTTTTGGTTTTGTGAAATGGTTGAGAGGGTCAAATTCCACCATGAGTTAGGAAAGCGGTTTGTGATAAACATGGATAACAAAATGGTACATCTTGTTGGGGTAAACTTCACTCTTTCACCAACTATCATTGTAGAGGCCACAAGAATTCCAGATGTAGGGAAAAAGTGGAACAAAAGGAAAAATATTAGTAAGTAGCATTATGAGCCTTATATCAAGGCCAAGTACCATGGCAAGCTCAGTAGGGTGTTTCCTTTTAAATTCCTGGAGGACCGGCATGTTCCACTCATGAAACTTATCATCAAATACTTTACATGTGAGGGTAGGTTCTCCAGACTTTATGCCTACCATATCAGATTTCTCATGCACTTCACCAAGGTCAGAATGATGAGCATCCCTTATTTTATATGAAAAACATAGAGATGATGACAGTAATTGCAAAGAGAAAACCATATTCACAACAACTCAATAGCATTTATCATTTTTTTGTCATCAAAATTATTGTTTTGCATTACCTCACTCAGTTTGGAACACCATGGGAAACTTTCATTGCCCATGAGTGCTTCAAGGGGCCTCAAATATTTTCAGGTCCCTGAGAGGAAGGTGAACCTTCCAGGCAACAAAAGGAACCTACGAATAAAAGAGAGGAGGTTCCTATGTTTGTCACCTATGGAAGAGGCACTAGGATGCTCTTTGTAGCTGCCAAGAAAGTACTATCTCCATAAGGGGTGGAAGGGGTCTCGTTTTCTTTGCTAGACTGCAGACGAATGCTATCTCCACTGGGGGTGGAAGGGGTTTTTCCTTCTTCTCCAGCTATACAGGTTGGCTAGTAGTCAAAGAGCAGAGACAAAGGGAAGAAAAAGATACATGAGGAGAGCCCTACTAAAGGGCAAGACAGAGAGTTTATTTTGATTGAGGAGGATGTTATTGATTTGGGCTCTCAAAGCTCAAGACTCAAGGACATGATTATCAAAGAGAAGGAGATTGAAATTCAAGCGTTATCACTTAACCTTGAAAGGGCCAAATGGATCATCAACTTCCTTGATCAGGAAAATGAATAGATGACATATAAGAAAACTATTATGGAGTTGCAGATGATTAGGGAAGATAGGCAAGATGCAAAGAAAGCAAAGATCGAGATGACCTCCCTTGAGCAAGAAATTGAGAATGGCCGAGAGAAATGTTTGGAAAGGGTGAACATTCACCTTGAGAAGTTTCTTGAGAAAGCCAACAAAGAGAAGAAAGTGCTATGCCATATGGCCTATCATTACTTAACTCGGAACAAGATCTGCAAAACAAGGGTAGAGAGGCTAAACGCTAAGTTAAGGAGAGCCTTGAGGGCCCAAAAGGAACATGATAAACTCAAAATCCTGGTTGAAGCTTCATTAGCTCAGCAAAGCACTTAATGAGGTTGCCTCTTACCAAATCTTAGGAAATTTGGAAACTTTTTTTCATTGTGCATTTTTGAAAATAGAAACACAAGAAATTCTAGTTGATGCATTGTGCATTGAATTGGTGCATATTTTTGACAAGTGGCTTATAGATTTGGATTCATCATAAAAAAAAAGCAAACCCAGAAAGTTTCATCAATTTTGGAGAAGATATTGGCCACCAAAAGGGAAAAAAACACTCAAAACGTGCCCTCTCTGCCACTTTTTGGACCCACAGGAAGCAACCTTTGGAGAAATGATTTTTGAAGAGGTAAATCAACTCCAAATAAGGAAATTCAAAATGTTCGAGAAACTAGATAGGCATAGCTTTCCAACAAGCTATCTTGGGCCTGATTTGGTGAAGTGGAAGTCCTCCAAAAGCAGTCTTGAAGTGGTGCTGTGCATCAGGCTCAGGGCGCTACACATCAGGTAGATTTTGTCAATTTTGCCTAAAACACAAAATCTCACCAAGTTTCTTCATTGGTTTAATTTTATTCTTGTTTAGGTAAATGTATGCATGGTAAATGATGTATTTGGTGTAAGTATAGATGAAAATGACCTCATAGGGTAGATACATCAAATTCCAAGTGGTTTTGAGCTGTAATGAATTGGTTCCCTAAGTTTTAGAGGCAAGTTGTTCCACCGCCTACTTTTGTGTTCTTAGTTTAGATATGGTTGAAGCCAACCCTTTTCTCATGGATTCAACCCTGATAGCTAGCATGAGTGGTTTCCTTGTCTATAGTATGTAATTTCTTAATCATTTGTAAAAGTTGGACTTTGGTAGATGTGGTGGCACTCATTGAACATTTGTTTCAGTAGTTTGGCAAGGAATAAAACCAGGTTTCACAACTATTTTTGTGGGATTCTTATGACAGTGAGTTTATGTATTGTTTCTTCTTTGTGATGAGTTTTTCTTATGTTTTATATGTATCCAAATCCATATTTCTCTTGTAAAACTAAATGAATCAAGGTGAATGGAAAAAATACAATGTTGTGCTTTGTCTTTGGAATGCATTTGGTTTTCAATGTTTGCGACTGTTTGAAAAGGATTAATAGTTTCTTATGCCCTTCTCAACTCCTCAACCCTCTTAATCTACCATATCAATCCATTTCTAGTACATAAACCCTTGTCTACCTCACCCCACAGAACATGACTGTATCCCTGAGTTGATTTCTCAGCCCCAATTTGCCTTCTCCAATTAATCCAGCAACCAAAACCTAAAATCAAACCAGAAACCCTTAGCTACTATACATAGCCTAAAATCTACATTAAATTTAGTCATCTCAGGCTTTCATTTCCAATATCCTAATTGATATTGACAAGGAGAGAGCCCTCTCCCGACCTCGTAGGGCTAGCTACCAGGTTAAGTGTGGTTCAATGTTACCCTAGACCTGCCTTCCTTAAGCCTGAGGTAGATCTAGGCCCTAACAACTGCCACCATTCATCGAGCCTTCAAAAGTTGGGAATTACAATGTTTTTATTGTTAAAGAATTGTATGCACATCCACTAGTAAGGGTCGAGGACCTTCAAAGACAAGGTGAACAACATGAGCTTAATAGCACATGATAGTCATCTCAATGTTGAGCATTTGTATTTCATTATTGCACAATTTGAACTGCTTCAAATTCCTCAAATAATCCTTGGGAGTCACCATCCCTCACTTGATGCAGTATCATTGGTTGGTAGTATTACATTAAATTCAGTGGTATTACACTGCATTACTGTGTTGTGATGTATTATATGGTCAATATTACTGTGTTTGCCTGGTAACAAAGTTTACTCTCAAACATTGGCGTGATTGTTATATTTGAACCACCATTGTGAACCACTGTGTTGTGGCACCATTGTGTTGGTGCTATCCCCACCGACCATCGCTCTCTATTTGTACCTCACCAAATGGTCCTCCTCTGGCATACGACCCACCAAAATTTTGTGGTATCTCGCATACCATGATTGGTCCTCCTGCACACCGCCTCTCACCTCCACATTATGCATTAATATAATTGTGGATTCGTTGAATGGCATGTGCCATATGACAATTGAATGGTCAGTGTGATACCACTATATGTTGAACACTGTCACTAGCAACTTGACTCCTCTCTGTCAACGCTGTTCTATTTTACCTCCATTATCGTACATTTCCTTCATTGAATAGTATATAACAGCATACCTCCTTGTTGCTCCATACCACTGATCCTCCCTCCAAACTACCTCCTCCATACCGCAAGCATTATAATTTTTCTGCACATGTATATGGTATTGTATTAACCTCGATCCCATATAATGTTGGTTGAACTTTGACAGTTATATATCACAATTCTGGTGATCCAATCTATACGATGTTCCTCACTCACCAGGGATGATTTCTGTATGACTTGTTCGTTTATCGCCCCATCTAGAATGAGGAAAATATCGATGGGACGAGTTTGGTCAGGACAGAGATCCACATCAGCCTTCTCTTCTTGCTAATGTCGACATTCATTCTCTTGATGAGCTTCTTGACCATTTGAAGAAATAAGTGGTGTGCTATTGAATACTAAATTGTATAAAAATATTGATCCTATTCAAAGAGAATGTGGAGAGTTTTGAAGTTGATTATTAGAATATACAAAATGTAATAAGATCTACAATTTGCCTTGAATAGTGCATTGAAGACTCTTTCATTTCATGTTGTGTGTTGGTCATATGGTATATGGTATGAAGGCCATATGAGGGTGATATATCATATGTGACATTATATGCAAGGTTTGTGGTATAGTATATGAATTGGGAATTTTATATTGAAGAATTGTCATAGATATCAAAGTATTACCATCGGTAGATACTGCAGTAGATTGGGAATTTTAATATAAGGGATGAAGAAAAAAAAGGGCAGAGAGTAACGTTTGATTGTTTTGAAAATTGGAATCTCTTTGGAACTAGTGTTACTACATAGTTCCTTTTTTGTAATGACTCAAATTGATAAGTTATTAGATTTATTAAGAATTGTAATCATGTCCACTTCTAACGGTACGATCAAAATTAGCAAAGCCTCTCTTTCGGACATTCAAACCTATCTGCAAAGTGTACATGAAAAGATAGAGTTTCTGCAACTTGAATCACAATTATAGAGAGATAATTTAGAACAATATAAGCATTATGACACCCATCAACAACTAGAAACTGGTCAAATCAGTAACATTGAGGTTGATCACCATCAAGTGCCAATTTTAGGAGCAGTTGTGTACACATAAACAAAAATTCAACCTACACTTCCTAAGCTAATCATTAGACCTTGGGAAGAGCTTTCACCAGTAAGAAAAAAACTAGTATTGGACATGACAAGGATGTGTCCTTTCATATTCCATATTACTCAAATCCCATCTAGTTTCAGAGTGCTATATTTATTCATGACAATCTACCTTCACTTGTTCTAGATTCTGCTCCTCTTCCACAACAACAACAACATGATGCTAAATTCCAACATTGTGACTGAGTTGGCCATGTGAAATATCATTGTTTTTATCTTCATCCATGTGAGAATTGTCATAGAACCACTCATTCTTCAAACATATGGTTAAAAAACAAACCTCTTGAAAGAACAAAGATTCACCTTGGATGGATTCTTGGCAATGGGCCACTTCTTGGCATTAGGCTTCAACAACCAAGAAGATATTTCAGTCATATGTCAAAACTTGCTCTAAAGTATTGAAAAGTATTACAATTGAGTTTTCTCCATCTTCTCACCTTGTATCTAACAGGGAGGGAAATCATAGTCATACACAATCTTCAAAGCCACATCAAGTGAGCCTGAGACACAACCTACCATACTAGTTTCAGAGTTGTAGCAAGAGATGAAGATGCCCTTGAGCATGTCATTGGTTGGTGTTCAACCTTAAACCATCTATACGGGGTTGAGATCTCCCATTTTAGGTTGAGCTTCTTCCTCTTCAAAGAATTGGTGACACTTCCTCTAGTAGAAGACTTCAGCTTCTTGCCAATTCTAGAAGAGTTGTAGGAAGTGGATTAAACATTCCAGAGTTAGTGATTATCCTTAAACCACCACAAGTTCTAGAAATCCATTTTCTAGGTTGAAGGTCTCGCTCTCTACAACATTAGGGACACTTCCTCTAGTAGAAGATTTCATCTTCTTGCCAGATTTGGAAGAGTTTCAAGAACTACACCAAGCATTCTAGTGTTGGTGGTCATCCTTAAACCACCACCTTATACCAACGTCTCAGAGAACACATTCAACCTAGTGTTGTGATGCAATTTCACACATTTTGTATTACAACTCTCTTCCTGGACTCATACATACCCCTTCAGATTAAGGGTGGCATATTGGACACCTAATCCTCTAAGGGTTGGTGTGGAAGCTAGACAATTGAATGGAGTCCAAAAGACCATTTGGAATATGAAACCAAGGGTCACTAGATTTGTATAAATATGTATCATTGTGAATAATACAAGCCTTCAAGGTTGATATTTCATATCTCTTGTCTTCATCATTGTCGTGTTTAACACAAATAATTAAAATTTAAAATAAAACAATGAAACACAAATATGTATTTTTTTAATAAAATGTGAAACAAATCACAATTCTAACAAATGCTTTAACAACATTTAATATATCTCATGCTTCTCAACTGATAAGCATAGTCTGTTTTGAATATTATGTTGAGTTTTAGATCTAATACAAATTTAAATATTTTTTCCATGCTAACATAATTAATGAGTCATGAATATTTTATTTAGTTAGAGTAAGTATGTTGTGTGGGTAAGTTGGTATAATAGTTATATATGTGGACATATTTTTCAACAAAATGAAATTTGAGTAGTTTTATTTATTTATTTTGGATTGGTAATTTAGAAAATTACAATTGTTATATTTAATTTTTTTCTTTTAAGTTTGTTATACAAAAAATTGAAGATTGAATAATTGTTGGTGATTTAAAGTTCATAAAGAGGTTTAAAAGGGAACATCAAAAACTTGAAAATGAATTATTTTTCAGAGGAAAAAAATGGTCAGATAACTAGAATCATAGTCTATATTTTGAGAATGCATGCCAAGAACTAAAAACTATAGTTTAATAAATAAAATTGTTATCCTGTGAGTGGGAAAATTAACATAAGAACCAAAATTCTAGATATAGTGACCAATCAAACCATGAATAATATATTGAGTCATAATGATAGAGATGTGTGAAGGTAGATGGGGTGGTTTGTGTCCTTACAGTGTGGCATCATCACCAGGCCAAGAGGTTAGCCCATTTCAATCGTGCTAGACATATTTCCACATCCATCAACAATAACTTCATCTCTTCCAACTTTTGCATGAGGTTGTCCCAAGCATCCCTTCGATTGACCAAAAAATTCCCGAAAAGTAATTTAAAATCCCAATAAAGATCAATATTGTGTTGGTAGTGGCTTTGATGGCCCCTTATCCCCAACAATCGGTATCTAGACTGCATTATCATCCACCACCTTAGAGTCCAATTTACCTTCGGTTTCATGGAAAACCTCTTCTTCAACTATGTTGATTTTTTCTTGGCTTTTCGAAGGAGTACGAATCTGATAACTATGAGAAAAGGATATGGTCTAGAATTGAGCATATCTTTCACTGAAATTTTTATGACCTCCACCATCCCTTCAATTGTGGGCACATTGGCATGTCAAAGCAACCAAGGGAAGAAAAAACCTAAAAGGACTAAGGAGACTCTGGGTTGAAAAGTGAATGAAGTGCACACCAAAGAATATAACAAGGGATAGGTCTACAATCTCCTGTGCATGTCCTCCATCATCTATTAATGCCAACAATGGGAGGAGAAAAATAAGGGAGAAACTCTCACAAATTACAATGACATAAGGAATTATAGTCAAGAGTCATGGTGCAAGGGGGAAACAATAAGGAAGAGATAGCTGGAGAGAGAATGGGAAACATAACCATAGGTGAAGAGATAACACCTTTGATGAAGGCTTTAGAGGTTCCTATATGACTGGAGTTAATGGATTCCATCACATAATGAGGATGGGAGCTCGACTAGTGCTATGTTAATTACATTTCCTGGCAAGTTGAAACATTAGGAAGGGGAGAAGTCGAGAGTCTTGCCTCAACTTATGGAATATGATTTCCACCAACAATCAACACCTTGTTTTAGGAATAATATGAAATCTATTAATTTTAGAATTTAGAAATAAATTGTGGCAAGTTCTTTTATCCTATCATGTTAATATTAATGATTTTTCTGAAGAAATATTCATAGAGGAAATTTCAACCTAAAAATGTCCATGAAACTTTATATAATTTCAATGTCATAAAATGTAAACCAATTAAAATCTTTTAAATTCAAAAAGAGGTACATGTAAATATTTTGGAGGGAAAAGAATAAAAACTACCTTTTGTAATCGTATTTTTGGCTTATCTCTTTATTGGTTTATTCAAATTTCAAGTGTAGACACTTGTTGGATGCGAATTTAAATTTTGCATCCAATTAGTATCCATTATGCAAACTTTTGGTAAGACCACATTGATAGAAAATGAAGATACATTAAGAAAGTGTGTTGAACATGAATTTTTAATGTATTTTCAATTTTTATCAATGTGGGTCTTCTCAAAAGTATGAATAATGGGTACTCGTTGGATGCAGAATTTAATTCCACATCAAATGAATGTCTAAACTTGAAATTTGAGTAAACTGATAAAGAGATAAGCCAAAAATAAAATTAAAAAAAATTAGTTTTCTTTTTTTCCCTTCAAAATTCATAACTATTATTTTTATTATTTTAATTATTTATTTTATTAATTTTCTTAGGAGGCCACTCTTAGGATGAAATTTTTTCTAATGGTACTTGATATCCCAATAATAATAAAAAAATTATATTTAACATATGTCACATTCATAAAATTTAAAAGTCAAGTCCATATAAAAATTCATCTTGCATTTCATTGTTGTCCTGTCGAGATTCCCTGTAACTCTCTAGTTGAATATATAAAACTATATGCACATGTTATCATCCTCCTCCAAGTCTTTGTAATAGATAATTTCTTCCATAATTTAATTGTTTTTGTATTCTTATGCATGAATATTATTTATGAACGTTGATAAATAAACTCTTCATGAGACACTTACTTTCAACCATAATGAACTTTTCCATGCCTAAGTAAGGTAAATAAATTTACACTCTTATTTAATTTGGAACGCATTTACTTTAATGTTGATTTTCATGCTTTGGCATTACAAGTGCATTCATTAAATCATTGAAAATGAATAATGACAATATTGACATGTAAGAGATCATGATAAAATGAAATGAAACAACTCTTTAAAAAAAACAGATTTTTTTTTTTTTTAACAAGGTAATATTATTTTTTATGCAAAGTATAGTGCATATGATCTTGTCGATGCAATTGTTGAGACAAAAAGTGCCGTACTTTCTTAAAAAGATTTGAACCTATAGAGAATGTATTGTTCTCTCTCTCTCTCTCTCTCTCTCTCTCTCTCTCTCCCTCTCTCTCTCTCTCTATATATATATATAGAGAGAGAGAGAGAGAGAGAGTCATTGTAACCATAAAGTTATGAAGATTAAGGATCTTAATATATTAAAACAACAATGAAGAGCTATGTATGGAGTAGTTTTTTTCCTTGCTATACCACACTACTTATAAAATTCTTCAAATTCATTACCAAATTCTCGACCGTTATCTGTCGTCAACACCTTAATTTTCTTCACTTTCTATTTTTTCACAATAACCTTAAACTCATTGAACTTTTCAAATACTTCAAATTTCTTCTCAAGGAAATAGATCCATGTATTTCTTGATAATTCATCTAAAATGAGACATAGTAGACCTATGTTCAAACATATCACTATGCACCAACTGCAATATTCTCTTTGACCTCATAGAACTAGAGGAGAATCTTACTTGATTCTACTTTCCATATAAACAATATTCATATAAATAAAAATCCAAAGAGTAATTAGAAATACCTTCTACCATACCATTATTATGTAGTACTCGAAGGCCATTCTCTTAGATATGTACCACTCGTTGATGCCACAACATAGCCTTTTCTCTAGAAGTTGTAGGAGTTTTTCCTTCTTCTACTCTACTCTCAAGAATAATAGAATTGTTGCATCCATCACCAATAGTTCTTATAAATAGCTTATATAGAGTTTCAATTTGAACTCCCCTTAGATATACCATTTCTACTCAAACCATCCTACATGTATTTTTTTAAGCACAATTTTTACAGCTACATTGCTTTACAAAAATCAAATTTCTAGATAACCTTTAGATATGTTGAATACTAGAGAGTGTTCTAATCCATCCACCCATGAGCTTAAACTTGAATTTTCCTCATGTTATTATTCTAGTTATTGAGTCATCTCTTAGGAAAAAATCACACCACCAAATCTTTCATACTTGCAAAACCTCTCCTTGTGAGGAATCATTTCAAGGGATTCACATGAGATGGCTAGCCATACCTCATGACCTACTTGTGTACTTGAAGAAGCCAAGTACATATCCCCTCCATATAAGGAGGTTTTTGCTTCTAAAAATATACCATCTCTAGATTCGTTCGTTTCTCAGGAATTATAAATCTGCAATCTTTCTTGTAATGCTCTTCTTTTGCACATCTCCTACATGCCTTTATGAATTTTCCAAGAGATTTAGATCTCCCTCAAGATTTACATCTCCCATTAAAATACCTATTTTTATTTCTATTCTGAGAGTGTACTCTTATAGGAAAGACATATTCATTTTGGATTTCCATGTTTTTTTCATCTCATCTCCTATAATAACAAGGATGAGATTGTTTCATAAAAAATTAAAATAGTTTCATTACTACCTATGGAAACAATTAAATTATCCCATGAGTGTGGAAGAGAGCATAAAAATATTATGTACTTATCTTCATCTAAAAATTAATATCAACAAATAATAGTTGACTTACCACAATATTGAACACATTTATATGCTTTATCAGTGAGTCTCCCTCCTTCATCCTCAATTTATACAACTTCTTCCATAGAAACATCATTTCACTAGGGACTTAAACTAATACAATTTTCCTAAATTTCCAAATCCTTTTACGTATTTTCCCCTGAAACATGCAAGAGTACTAATTATAAGAGACAAAAATGTACGTTTCTCTTTTCCTTTCGATCCAACTTGGTCTAGTCTTCTATTGACATCCATTTTGGTGCAATACCTAGATCCAAAAAAATCCATTGGTATCTATCCACTGACAAATATTACATTCTGAACTTCCACATCTTAGAACTTTGGCCATTGAATTTATCAATATTTTACCTTTGAACTACTCACTGTTAGCACTCTGTAATTTTCCTAGCTCGAGGAAGAAAACTACAAAGGTAACCACAAACCACTTTTGAAGCTGGGATCTAGCCCTTCCAGTTTCATATATTTCTCTCTCTGTATGATTTGAATTCTGCTTTCAAGATTTTAAGCCAAATATGGAAGTTCAAGAGGTATTTTTCAAAATTTTGGTTGAAAAATGATGGAAATGTCCATTGGGCATGGAGTCATAAACTTTTGGGTAGTCAATTACAAAATGTCAAAGTAGCTGTAATAGCTCAGGGTAGGAAACTCTTGGATCTTGTAGAGTTATTTGTGGCATGAATGAGATGAATAATATTTAAGTTCAATTAAATATAGAGCATATACATATGGATTCTATACTTAATATTAGAAAGAAAACATTGATATTGTTTAACAAGCTAGAGCATAATACACTAAAATAAATTCAACTCTTAATCTTCTTGCAAAAATTAGGAGGGAAAACCATATGGAAGATGATAACTAAAAATAATTTTACATGAGAGAACACATCACCATTTTCTTGAAACAAGAATCATGGAACAAAACTACCTCTGTATTTCTAAAAATTTATTATGTTGGGTACAATTCATGGCTTACATCAAGGTAGAGCTCTTTTCTTCATACATAATCCAACCCTTTTTCTAATTCTTATTACAAAATATTTATAGACTTTCTATTGAACTAAATTCGGATTCCAAAAATGAATTGATTACAAAATAATATCTAACAAAGATGTAGATATTTCTGAAACAAAACTAGAAAATAGGAATTCTGGACAAATTTGGTTGTTTTGTTGAAACTTTGAAGGAAATCTGTTGCTGATTGTAGCTATTTTCCAGCCCCTTCTGTTTACCTTGTTGCCAAAATTGTAAGAATTTTATTTGTGCTTATTCGACTAATTCTAGTAATTGGTCCCATCACTCTTCACCTGGGATAGAAAAATTTACCATGTTTTTGAATCTTTCATCTACCTCTGTGTAGGTTTGGAAACTTGGCATGTTTAGAAACAAGTGATGAATCTCGTGCTGAATGTTTAGATCAAATTGTAGGCCTTCCAAAAAGGCTTCTCCACTAATAGTTCCCCTTTCCTTTGCAAATTTAGATGTATCTACAATTATGTTGCATAATTGATCCGAGTAATTTTGTAATGGAACCACTTTTCCATTAGAATTTTTGAGAGTTGGAAGTCCTTTCTCCTGCAACAAATAAAACTTCTTGTTAAATATTCTTACATGTGGCTCCACTTCTTTGCACTTATTCTCCAACTGCACCATAAGATTATTCATAGTTAATACTCTTTTTACTTCCATTACTGTCTTCCATGTCCTAGATATTTAGCTCTTCAATCTCATCTCTAGTATTGGAGTTTAGCATTCTTATAATTTTCTGTGCTTCTTCCAGCCAGTATTCAATATCAACTTTGGTATTTTTAACTACTGCTTTCACTCTCTGTACCAGTTCTTCTTGTTCAAAAATAATTTGAATGGATGGCCAGAATTTTCTAACATTTGCATTGATATTAATCCGGAAGATTTATATCTACATTATGGATCACAAGATTTTGAGATCTAACATTATGCCAAATGTTGCATTTGGCTTCTGCTAACATTTGAATTATGAGGGACTAATCCTCATACTTTTTAATCTACTAAATTAATTTCAAATTCTTTTTCACTTTTTCCAAGTATGCATTGTCTGCTTTGATCTTTCTTTCTTCCATATTGGTGAGTGCTTCTGTTAATTTCTCCACTTCCTTGTTTCTCAATGATACTTCCCCTAAAGCTTGAGCTAGATTTTCTAAGGAATATGAAGTTGATGCTTGTGTTGAAGTACCTATTGTTGATGTTACTGCTGTTGATTTTCTTACTACTTCCCATTTCTCTTTTTCCTTCCGTATTGATTCCATGTCTTGTTCCCTTTTATGGATTTGAGCATTCTATTCCACTACTATTGTGAAAAACTTTTCTTTCTCGATCTCTAGATTGGTGAATTCCTTAGCTTGAGGGTGTTCTATAGTTGGGAGCTTCAGTTATTTCCTGAGGGCTTGAATATCTACATTCTTGTTCTTGATTATCTCCTCAACTGCCTTGACATCACTAGGATCATATCCTAGTTTAACAACTAAATCTTGTAAAGTCTTAATCCTAGTGTCTCTGCTCAAAGAAGACATTCTCTAAATTTTCAACTATGAGTGCATATTATTTAAAGAAGTATGCAATTTAGAAGCAGTCATGGCTGAGTTGGTTAGTGTCGAGTAAATGATATGACTTGATTTCTTATGCAAATCAATATGATCGATTGATGAACCTTATTAGTATCAACTGAATATATGGAGGCCTTATAATCTTTAGTACTTCTGGGGGTCTACACTCTGGGTTCCAAAAGGCCTTTTGAAAGTGCCCCTTTTTTGAGTCAAATGTAGACAACAATTTGTGTTGAGTGGTGGCCATTTGCTTCCAGAATTCTGAGTATGTTGAAGCTTTGAGAGATTCATTTTTCAACTTGATATCCCTATACCTTGTAAAAATGCTCCATTTTGGTGGAGCCCGAAAGGTAGAATAGATAGGAGATTTAGTTATCTCTTCTACATATGGGAAAAAAGTGGTAGGTGTGCCTGTCAAAACCATAATAGTTTTATCCTATGCATCCTTTCTTTTGGAGATTCTTCTTAAATAGTGATTACTTGAGGAGTAGACTTACTATCAGACTTTGTAGTGGTTTGTGGATCCTTCTTTCTTCTCTTGAACACAAAAAAATCTATAGCCTAAGTTTCTAAATATGTAGGGGACTTGCTTTCTTTTGGCCTCTTGATTTCTTTGTCTTTAGGAATAGGAGTTTGTAAAGAAGATTGAGAAACTAACTACTCTTCAGCCTCTTGTAATGTTTTTTCTATCCACTGCTCTTGGTTAGCATATTTCTCTATCTCCGTCCTAAGTGTATGTGCATGTGGAGTGCTCTTCTTTTCAACCCTCAGCTTCAAAATTATCCCTAAAGGATCATAAGACCATGTGAAACTTGGTTTGAACTTCATCTTCTTTAAACTTGTCCCCACTTCTTTTGTTGCTGCTTCGGTATTCACAATATAGCGACCTACATTTTCCTTTAGTTTAAATTATGTCTTCTTCTTATCTGACACAAAGTGTAATTCATCCATGTTCAACATCTGTCTAGCATATTTTAAGGAAAAAATTCTCACTGGCACAAACATTGGTAATCTATAAGGAGAAAGCTCACATCCATAGATTTTGATTTCTATATAGTTTTGCTATAAATACTAGTCTCCAACCTTTGACCACTCTGAAAGGTGGAAAACCTTCTTGATTTATGGTGAAATTATTTGCATGACATCACTGCGTAGTAAACATATGGATGTATGAAGAAACTTATCTACAAAATTAGTATATGTATACTCTTATGAGTTCCTTTTGAATGGAGAAATCCATTGAATAACTTATAATGGGGTACCCTTCTCATCCATATTCTGCAATTGAAACTTGAACCTATCTACCTAATAAAATAACATTGGATAAACCAAAGCTGATTGGTGTTTGAACAAACCTTCAACGTTGAACTTCATAAATTATTCGCATATGATATATGATAAAAATTTACTGTAATTGAACAAAACTGAAGGCTTCTGACCAACTGCAAATAGTGATATAAATCCTAAAACTACCTCATCAACCCACTAGTATGTATGATAACCTAATAACCAAGTAACCATAGCAATTACTTGCCTTGAAATTTCTAGGAAAATAGAAACAAAGTATGGGGGATTTGTTCTAGGAAACTCAACATTCGCAGGTAGAAGGCATTCAAAAATGTGGGTTCATTGGGGGAAGGTAAGATTATTATAAATTTCCATTAAGGCATTAGTGGAAAAAGGATGTAGATAGTCCTGAGGATTTATCTGTAAGGCTTGGAAAATTCTCTTTAGTGAAATGGAAAAAATGACCTCATTGTTCTGGGCAATTACTGCTTTTTGTCTAGGGAGGTATTTGAGATGACACCAGGTAGATAATTCAAGGAAAAAGTGAGTTTGAGGGAAGGTAAAATGAGGAAGAAAAGATTCCCAAATAATTAAATCATCACTTTGATCTAAGCATTTTTGTTTTGCCCAATTATGGAGTTCATATAGGTCAAATTAGCACCAGGTTTCATCTATTTTATATTGGGTGTTAATCAAGGAATTTTATTTAGATCAGGGACACAGGGTGCCATGGGATCCTCCTTGGGCATCTTTCCTTTTCCTTCATGTGACAACATTTTTAATTACAAAGGAGAAAAGGGGGAACGAAGAATTACACAGAAGAAATGGTTGTCGAAATTACTAGACTGCTTGTTTAACTAGAATTGCAAAGAGAAATGGATTGCAAATAGCATTGGTAACTTCAAAATATTTTTAAGCTTGACCTGCACAATTCAAATAAGATTAGAAAGGGAAAATTTGTAGGTGTATGAGGGATTTGATAATGGGACTCATAGGCATTGTAATGGAATTATTACCATTTTGGAAGTGATACATTAATTAGGAACGAATTGTTTGGTGGGAGGGGTTTAATACCTAATGTTCATTTGTAATTTGGCGGGTGATTTGAAAGCTGACGGTCAAGTGACGTGAATGGTAGGAGGGATGACAGATGGTTGTACATGACTGATATAATGGAGGACACATGGACATGAGGGAATGGTGTGGGGATGAAAAGACGGAGGGAGGAGTGCAATGACAATTTTCAGGGGGGTGTATGTAGTTTATGATTTTTGAGGAGGGGCCCCTGAAATGGTTGAAAGGATGCCATGTCTCCACGGGTGGTATCCAAAAATTGTTTTTTGTAACACCCCCCCCCCCATCACACCGTGGTTAAATGTCAATAGCACAAGGGGGTCCAAAATTCATCCCGCACCATTGATCAGGGTGGGGGTGATCTCTGCCTTCAATTTTCGCTCGAAATTTATTAAAAGTTGACAAAATATCACATCAACCTATTATTTACAAAATATCTCAATTATTCCATGATCAATTAATCTAAGAAGGATTAAAAATAATATAAAATAATTATGGTGTGATTTAAAAAAGTGTGCCTTTTTTTTCTCATATATATACTTTTTATCCCATTTTATTTATTTATTTATTTTTCTTTCTTTTATTTTTATTTTGTTTTCTATTTTTCTTTTATGAGCTCAACAATTTAAAATGAAAAATAACTTTCTACACTATTCTTGTGGGATGAATGACTAAATAACCATACAAGACAAATATATTTTATAGGACCCTAGCTCTCACCACTTCCTTTTCACCACAAGAATCATTTTCAAAAATCTCCCAATGTAACAGGGTCTACCATAGTTCTAAGCCAAACCCTTATCTAGAAAGGAATCCCATTGAAGCCAAAATTTCTCCAATACCAAATTTAGGTTTTAACTTTGTGCAATTAATTACTACAAACAAATTCTCAATAAAACAAAAAGAATCATGGAAAACACACACATTAACATATAAATTTTACCTTAGAACCCAAACTGAGAAATCGAAAAAAAAATTCCAATATATTTTCTTCTATACAATATTACAATAAAAATATATATCTCATGGCATCTATTAACCACTAATCCATTTACCATTTGATTAAAATACAACTATAGTTCCTTAACAAAAACTACAAAACCATAGGTAAAACCACGATGCACCATAAAACCATGTTTAGCAAAAATGTGTGTTCCAAACCACCAAAAACAAATGCAAGTACTACGTGATCCAAGGGATCAAAAGTAAAAGTGCTCAAATTCTCATGAAACTGGTGCCAAATCATAGGTATTTTTGTTCTAATTCCAACGACACTTGAATCACCTCAATTCAACACCGTATGATGAAGTTATTGTGTTTTGATGTTTTTGGAAAACAGTAAAAAATTTAGCTTGCAGGTTGACTGGGCAGTGTACGGATGCCACATGGCAGTCTGCACATGCTGACATGGTGCTGACTTCAGCAAAGTGACTATGCAATATGGATTCAATTAGAACTAGACACATGGCATGGTTGTATGCTAGCAAATGGCACAATGTGATTGGTTGATGGTATTATGGAATGGGCCAATCACAGGGTGAGGTGTCGCACAATCACTGAGCTCCACATGCCACTCCAGTTAAGGTATGAATGAGCCTTTGTGGGGTTCAACCCCACAACCTCACAATACACAATCGCATTCCCTACCACTACACCATGGTACCACTTCTTATAACTATGTGTGCGAATTATATTTAAACACTTACGTTGGAGTGGTTTAGAGTGGCAGGGGTGGTGGGCTCACTCAACCGGTCTAGCCCAAAATCATATCGATTGAAATGATTGTGTGTTAAGCGTAGAGGTATAGGGAATGTGGCCCTAGCCCTAAATTCTATCGTGAATCATGTAATTGTTGGGGAAGTACTCAAGAGGGGTGTGCCCATGGCACCTTGCCCGCGCCCAGCCCATGGTTCCTTTATATCTCATGTGACTAGAAGTGGGCCTATCAGAGGGCGCGAGGTCCCTGGCCCATGCCCCCTGGTCACATACTCACCATACGACTGACGGGGGTGAAATAATAGGGGCATGAGCTTATTGGCGCGCCTAATGGTTCAACAAATTGCACCATAATTGATGGGTTTTGCGGTCAATCCCGACACCTGTAAGTACAAAATTGATGTTGTGCAATTCCACCAAAGTCAAATATCGTTGCCAGTTTTGAAAAAGTTACGAATTTGAAGAATAGAAAAGAAATGAAGGCCTAACTTGTCCATTTTTCCAGCCCTTGTGAGCCCAACAAAAGCCTACACAGGTGTTTTCGGGTGTTCTAGAAATAATGGCAATGTTAGCTTTTCAATTTGAGCATTGTGTGTTTATATAATTACACATTTGAGCATATAATTTAAAGGGCCAACATTGGAAGCTAGACTCGCAGACGTAGCCTAGGAGTGGTGAACTCCATCATCAAATTGTTGTTTGTGACACTACTTGTATATTTTTCATTGCTAAAATATGCAAAATTTAACTTAGTTTATGTGGTTTTGCAATATCAATCTATTACCAATAAGACATAAACTAGCTTGCAAACTTTACATGAAACCTTCAATTTTTAATTTCAAATCATTTTGGTATTAGAGCATGGTTGTTGTGAAGGTTTGGTATTTTTTGCAAGTGTTTTCTTGAATCATTACTGTTACCCACCATTTTGTGGGTAATATCCATAAGAGAAATTTTTTCTCCAAGATGGTCCTTAGCTGGTAGCTAGCAGCCCCGTGAAGCCACCAACTAGCTCATTATACTACTTCTTGGCCACCTTAGCTAGCCTTGTGGTCCTTCACCCATCTGTCGTGATCGTATGTTTGAAGGTGTGCTTCCCAAACCTGAAGGTATGCCTTGTCATTTGGTAATTGAGTATTGTAGTTTACTTATCATGGAAACTTTTAGGCATGGATTATTGGGAGGATTCGACAAAAAGAGTGGGCTAGGTTTTTGCTCTTGTCCCCCAAACCTCGTTTTTCTGTTAACCTTGGACCCTAATCCCATGGGATCTATTTTACTGACCTTTGGGTTTTAGGGACGGTACTTCATGGGAAACATTGATTTTGGTTGGTGTTGGATTGTGTTATATTCTTTCCATGACTAGCCGACCTAGTTAACTGGGTGGTTAGAGGGGGGACGAAGCCCCCCCTTCATTCCGTTGATTGCATAGCAGGGGTTTGACGGGGGTGGTCAACCCCCATCTATGGGGTCTAGGGCAGTGGCCCGGGGAATTTTTTTTGGACCCTATATTAGGTGGGTGGACCTACCTATGGTTTTGTGCATGACTTTCACACATGGTTTTTGGCACGATGGTTTTCGGTCAATGGTATTGGATGCTTTGACATGTATATATATGTATTATAACATTGAAAGGATAATAATGAAAAATCAATTTGGTAGTCCCGGTTTTGGGATCTAGTGGAAACTCTATGTGTATATTTGTTTTATGTGTTATGCTCTTGCTATTGTTTATTTTCTATTTTTATAATTCGTATTCAGTTAATGTCTATACGAGTTTAAAACCTACATTTGGTATCAGAGTTATTTTGGCTTCAAGGGGACACCTTTGCTGCTGAGGGGTTTCACTCGGGCCTGTGATAGACCCTGTTCAGTGGAAGATTTGCGGGATCAATTCTATTGGTGAAAGAAGATGGCGAGTAGTGGAAAGATAGAGATCGAGAAATTTAATTGTTAGAGTTTTGAGTTATGGAAACTCAAGATGGAGGAATTGTTTGTACATAAAGATCAGTGGATCACGGTAGATACAGGTATTAAACCAATGGGAGTGTCCAATGAAGAATGGAAGAAGTTGGATCAAAAGGCAAAGAGCATAATACAATTGTGTGTCGCATATTCAATATTGTTGAATGTATTAGGGGAAGCTACGATGAATTCTTCGTGGGACAAGCTAGGGACTTTGTACCAATATAAGTCTCTGGTGAATAAAATGTTCCTATGGAGAAAGCTGTATAACTTGAGGATGAAAGATGGAGACTCGGTGACAGAGCATCTAAATGCATTTAATACTATGGTAAGTTAGTTATTATCTATTAATATTAGAATTTTAGATGAAGATAAGTGCATCAGTTTTTCTTGTTCTCTACCAGATTCATGGGATAGTCTGGTTATTGTAATAGGTAGCAGTGCAACTACTTTGTAGTTTGATGAAATAGTCTCATCCTTGCTGATGGAGAAGATGAGAAGGAAAAATATGGAGAGTCAGAATGGTGATGCCTTGTCTGTATGAGGATGGTCCCAGAACAAAGTTCAAAATAAGTCATCGAGTGGGAGATATAAATCTATAGGGAGATCTAAATCTCCAGGAAAACCTGTAAAAGTGTGCTGGAAATGCGAAAAGGAAAGACACTACAAAAGGGACTATAAATCTGAAGCCCTTGACAAAGGAAAGGGATCTGATGAAGCTCCTTTTGTAGAGGCAAACACCACCTCAAATGAAGGTGAGGATGTGTACTTGGCTTCTTCAAGTACACATGTAGATCATAAGGCATGCTTGATTGACTCAAGTGCATCCTTTCACTTCACTCCCCATAGAGAGTGGTTTTACAAGTATGAGAAATATAATGGTGGTGATGCATTCTTAGGGGATGACAGGAAGGCTAGAATCGTTGGTAACGGAAAAGTCAAGTTTAAATTGCAGGGCAGAAGGATTAGAACATTTTCGGGTGTTTTGTATATTCCTGCATTAGCTAGAAATCTGATTTCTATAAACAAGCTGGATGATGCAGGTGTAAAAGCAGTGTTCGAGAAAGATATCTGCAAGATGGTTCAGGGAGAACTGGAATTGATGCGGGGAGTTCGGATTGGAACTCTATAAAAAATGCAAGGTAGCATTGTTATTGATGGGTGCAATAGTTCTGTGGTTCGTGAAAGTGGAGTAGAAAATCTAGTGGTCCCTAGAGAAAAGACCATGCTATGGCATCAAAGGCTTGGATATATTGGAGAGAAGGGCATTCGAATACTTCATGGTAAAGGTATGGTAGAAAGTATGATTGATATCTCTCTGCATTTTTATTTTTGTGAAAATTGTATATATGGGAAGCGGAATCGGGTGAGTCTCCCCTATGGTGGTAAGAGGGAAAAATGGGTATTAGAGCTTGTACATAGTGATGTGTTTGGACATGTGAAGGTTCCATCATTGGGTAAGCCTGTGTACTATGTATCATTTATAAATTACTTCTCAAGGAATACATGGATATATTTTCTTAAGAAGAAATCTGAAGTCTTTGAAAGGTTTAAAGAATTTAAGGCTCTGGTAGAAAACCAAATAGAGAAGAAGATAAAGGTGTTGAGGATAGATAATGGTGGAGAGTTTTGCAAGAAGTAATTTGAAAAATTCTGTAAGAAGTGTGGTATAGCACGGCAGAAGACTACTCCATACACACCTGAGAAAAATGGAGTTGCAGAAAGAATGAATAAGACATTGATGGAAAGGGAAAGAAGCATGGTTAGTGGTGCTAGGTTAGGACAGGAATTCTCGGCAGAGGCGGTGGAGATTGCATGTTACCTAGTCAACATATGACCTTCATCAGCATTGGAGGATAAGACTCCACAAGTGGTATGGAATGGTAAGAAAACCTCTCTTTCACATCTGAGGGTAGTTGGACGTGATGCATATGTACATGTTCCAAAGGAGAAAATAACAAAGTTGGAGAGTAAATATGAAAAGTGCATCTTTATTGGGTATGTGAATGGTTTAAAGGGTTATAAGCTTTGGAACCTAGTAACAAGGAAGGTTGTGTACAACCAAGATGTGGTGTTCAGAGAGGTGAAAGATGTTATTAAACATAAAGTCCAACCAAATGAACCTGAGAAGATAGAGTTTGAGCTGAAGGAGGAAGAATCAGACTCTATAGTAGAAGAGGAATCAAAAGATGAAGAGCCATAAACTCCGATTATGAGAAGATCAGTTTGAGAAAGAAGGCAACCAGAAAGTTATAGTCCATTTGCTTTTTGTTCAAAATTTTCTTTATCTATTACTGACGATGATCACAGAACTGTGGAGGAAGCACTAGATTCAGAGGATGGAAAACTATGGAAAGAGGCCATGGTTTATGAAATGGCATCTTTGCACAAAAATGAAGCTTGGGATCTTATGGAGTTGTCGGCTGGAAGGAAACCCATTGGCAACAAATGGGTGTTCAAGAACAAGACAAATGCAGAAGGAAATGTGGAGAAATACAAAGCTTGGTTGGTAGAAAAAGGTTATTCCCAGGTGGCAGGAATTGATTTTGGTGATATTTTTCCTCCTATTGCCAAGGTAGCTTCTATTAGATTGCTTTTATCTGTTGCTGTTGCTTTTGATTTTGAGGTAGAATAGATGGATGTGAAGACAACATTTCTTCATGGAGATCTAGAAGAAGAGATCTACATGAAGAAAATTGAAGGATTTGTGGTGAAGGATAAGAAAGAACTGGTACGAAAGTTAAAGAAGTCTCTGTATGGGTTAAAACATTCACCAAGGATGTGGTATCAGAAATTTGATACATTTATATGGGGACTTGGATTCACTAGAAGAAAACAAGATCACTATGTGTAATTTAATGTTAGGCCCCTATACTACTAGTGTAACCCCTTATTGTTATTAGTACAACCCACTTATTATATTGATGTACCCAAGTAGTGCCCATATTGTTACTATTGTACCCCATAGAAGCCCACTATTGTTATTATTGTGCCCTTACATTATTATTGTTATGTAGGCTCTGATTATGTTATGACCCCTTAGACTCCTATATAGAGAGAGGAGGTATTTTCATTTGAATCATCGAAGAATTGTTCATTTATGTAATGTAAAGGAGGTTGCTCCCTCGAAGAGGCTGAATTCTAAGGCGTTGATCTATCTTTTCTATCTTTTCTTGAGCTGGTTTCATAACACTCTATATCTCCCCTATGACCAAATTTATGAATTATCGTCCCCATAATTTCCGAATAGCCCAAGATTATTGCCCAAGGCCACCACAAGGTGATTTACATTACAACTTGTGCTTCCAATTGCAAAACCTTTCATTTACAGGATCACAACAATTATTCACAAATTCATCGTCCAAGACTAGGGTTTTATGACTTTTGGCTTAGTTGATGTAGATCCCTTGAAAATCTCCACAATATACCCAAAGAAACATGCTTTGATACCATTATGATGTGTAAATTGTCGTGGATATTCCATCGAACAATTCTTCACAACATATTTGATAAAACTGGGCTTAAAATTTTGAAATATACACTATGAGAGTTTATTTTTGTTTATTTTTTTTTTGGATTTGTAAATTATTATTTATTGTATATGCATGTAAATTATAACTATCTAGAAAATAGAGAACAACGAAATAAAACCTCATAATCCATGATTTGACACAAGTTATAACCTGGGAAACCCTTTCGAGAGAAAATCCAACTAGAAGGTCAGGCCACTCTGCTTTCTTTCTTTGAATAATAAGGTTGCAAGTGCAAAGAAGTAAGGCTTGTGGCCAGTGGACTACTACAATGCACAAATCATCTTTATGTACTCTCTCCCTATCCCTCTCGACTACTCTGTTCACCTATGAAATAAAATGCACTAAAAAAAAATGGAACCCCTTTCCTCCTAGTGGCTTGGTTAGAACCCAACTTGATAGCCTAGTAGTGGTTAGGTTTGAACCCCCCAACTCTTAACCAATGTTACAATATGAACTCTTCTAGAGTCTTCTTCATCATAATCATGTGTCTAGCCCCTTTCTATGAATAATGGGGTCGATGTGCCATCCGCTCAAATTTTAATAGCTAAACCAAGGTAACTTTTGCACACACACTCCAATCAAGGCGATTCTTGCATTGTTGGAAATGTCTTTATGTGTAGAACATGGAAAAGAAGGCGTTGTGCTAAAGTGGCAAAGTTTTTTTCTTTTCGTTGTATCAATTACTTCTTTGTTATTCATATGAAAAAAAGTAAATTTATTTATTTATTTATTTTTTTCAAGTTGATAACTAGTGTTTATTCTCTGTGCTTTGAGCAATTTAATGATATGTGTATCTTTTTACAAGATCAACTATGTGAGAGATATACAATAGGAGAAAAGACCTACAACTAATATGATATTGTCTAAAGTGGCAAAGTTTTAGCCCTCACTTATATATTTTATATTATATATATATATATTATATATATATATTATATATATAAGTTTAACTTCAAGAAAAAAATGTTGTTTGATGCCTCAAAATTCTCCCAGAAGGCTTCAAACCCTAATTTGCTAAACTAAGTCCCACTGATAAAAACGGTCTTATGAATTGATTCCTCAACTTTTTCCACTTTGAAAGCATTGAAACAAATGACAAACAATTATGATCCATTTAGGATCAACATGGCTCCCATGGTTGAACAAGATTCAAATATACTCAAAATATAAATATACTCAACCATCATATAAATACATAAGTTACATCCACACAAATATTTGATTTTACATTTATCTAAAATTTTATATTATCAATTTTAACACTACAAAATTCTTTAATAAAACATGATTCAATGATTATAAAATTTATGACATTATTAATACATATATTAATAAGCTAATTTACTTTTAAAAATAAATTAAATATATATATTTTAATTTAAAATAAAAAAATATTTCTATTTCACATTAATTCACCATTTCACAAAAAAAAATTATATATATATAATTTATATATATTATTTATTATTTTATTATTTTCTTAAAAAAACAGAACAAACTTTAAAAAAAATATTCATTTCTCTCCATCTTCTTTTTTAATAACTTTATTTTTCAAATTTTTCTTCCATTAAATATTCTTTAAAATATACTTTTCCTTTCTCTTTATAATGGCTATTTACTATATTCTTACATAAGAAATCCTCTAGTTATTATTTTCAGTATTTCTTTTAGAACATTTTAAATAATTTTCAATGACACTTTTACTTTTCCGTATATTCTTTTCATCACCGTATGTCAACTTTCCCTTCGGCTTTATTTATTTTTGTTCTAAACCAATGCGAATCCATGTTTCACAAACCGCTTAATAAATGTTATCAACAGCCATGTAGCACAAGGAAGCTGGAGTGTTCAGAGCAGGAAGGTAAAGAATATTAGTATATTTATTTTAAGGCTATAGGCATTTGATTGTTAAATTTATTAAAGGTATATATATTT
>APFE031710801.1:12349-44509 GCA_000404065.3 Pinus taeda
ATATAATAAAAATAATAATAAGATTAAATTTATTAATATAATTTTGGCCTGGGTCCTAGAGTCAAAAATAGCCGTTAGGTAGCCGTTGGAATCTCTGCTAAGTCTATTTAACTTACTAGGCAAGATCTGTTTCTTCAACTTGTCCTGACGATGAACCACACTAGTTGGTTCGAAACGCGTCGACAAAGGTCTCTTTCATGTGATTTACGCCGAAGCTCTTCTTATAAATATTTAAGTCTCCATACCTCGTCTCTATATGCTTTAAGCCTTGGGTGCTTTGCTTGAAATGTTTTGTTCACTTGCTAAATGATAAGATTAGCATCTCCAAACACCTTTATGCTTCTGATTCCTCTATATTTAGCTGCACTAAGACCTAATATCAGAGCCTCATACTCTGCTATATTGTTGGTGACTTGGATAGCCAGCTTAAAAGACAGATGTGTGCTTTCTTGTTTTGGGGATATCAACACCACCCCTGCTCCTGCAGTTTCCCTTCAATATGCTCCATGAAAAAAAATCTCCCAAACTTGACTTCCTTGCTCTCCCAAGGCTTGGACTATTGGTTTCTTGAGCTGCATTGAGGCCTTCTGAGATTCTACTATTTGGAGAATGCATGCCCCAAAGTTAGTGTCCACAGCGTAGATAGGATGATTAGAAGGATTCTTCTCATCACTGATGATGTATGCCAGCTGTGCCTCTTTATATAATCTCATGCTTTCTCCCCCAAAGACTGGGACAGTGGCATAAGATAAGTAATTTTGTAATGTCCCACCTAGTCTCTTAATCCATCCCCTGGACAATAGCATGCCAAACTTAGGGGAGACATCTGCTACCACAATGTCCATCATCATGTTCTTCATGGGTAGCTGAGTTAGGGTAATAGCTAAATCTTTGATCAACCCCATACATTTCACCTTTCTTGAATCAAAGGAGAATAGATTGTGATAAGTTCAGTGATATCAAGGCCTAACTCTTCCATGACAGCTTTGGGCATCAGGCTATGGCTGGCACCCGTGTCCAGCGGGCAATTGTGGAGGATTTTATCATGAATGATCAAAGAGATACAAAATGATGGGGAATTATCATCAGTAGGTTCAGTCATTAGGCCAAGCACAATTGCAGGTTTGTCATCTTGCAAATTGAAATAGTCAGTGGAGGCTTGCGTGGCTTTCAGCTCAAGAGCATCAAGGATATGCTTTCTAAAAACTTCACTCTTTGCAAGTTCTATCAGAGGCACATATATTTTAACTTCTGGACTTCTGATTCAAAGCTGAAAGGGGAAGGGGACTTGTCAAGACCTCTTACCTCTTGGGTTGGTGCTTTGAGGATGCCTGGGTCAGCTGCTGGCCTTTTTTGTTTAATGTTTTGATACTCTGTAGGAATAGGAGCTCTTTGGACAATATTCTCCTTGATATTGCTTGTTCTCGACCTCAGATTATATCTTTTATGTTCATCAGTCTACAAAATAGTGTCTTTGTCCCACTCTTGACTAGTTTGGTCCTGCAGTAATGATTCTTCATAGGCAGCCAATGTCAAGAAGGTAGCATTGCCCTTATCTTCCATGCAATGAATTTCATCCTCTTCTTCAAACCGCTCTTCCTCCATGACTATGTTTTGGAAAGGAGCCTTAACCCTTTGTTCTTCACCAGCTTCTTTACCTCTCTAAATGATCTGCAATTGTTTGTTTGCTCTTCTGAATGGGTTTGGATTTCTTGGAGCAAATGTGTTTGGAAGCCTTGCCTTTCCGAAGCTCTGCTCAACCTTTAGCTTAGATGTCTCAACAGCCAATGACTCTATCATTTTAGTCATTTTGTCTAATTTAGGTTCTGAAGATGAAGCAGAGGAAGAAGAAGCCTCACCTTGCTGCCTCCTTCTATCAGTATGACCTTTGAGCTTCTCTGCAGCCATGATATTAGACTCTACCTCTAGAGCTGCATCCTGCATTTCGGCCAGAGTGGCACATCTTCTTTCTCTCAACAGTAGGAAAAAATCAGAGTCAAAAGCATTGGAATAAGTGACTTTGGCAGAGGTGGGGTAGGCTTTACTTCAGCTGGTATCTTACTATACATACGATTGAATCTTTTATTGAAATCAGACAATGCTTCCCCATTTTGACTCTTGAGGTTTCCAAACTCAGTATGGTAATACAACAGATCCTTTTTGTCTCCCTAGTGCTTCAATAATACATCATCTAATGCTTCAAAGTCTGCTATAGACCTAGGGGCCAATTATCTGAACCATTTACTAGCCTCTCCATCAAGGCTTTGGACAAATACTCTCATCTAGACATCATCCTCACTAATATCTAGGTTATCAGCATAACTATAAAAAGACTCAAGGTGTTCTTCAGCTATCACTCCCTCTGTACCAGTGAACTTAGGCATGTACTTCTGATACTCTCATGCATGCATAGCATTCAAAGGAACAGGTAAGACCAGGGGTCCATACCTAGCAGCTTTGATTCTTTCCATCTTTGTGGGTGCTTGTTGGCCTGCCATGACTGGGATAGATGGAAGGACACTGGCAGATTGAATGGTAGGAAGCAATGAAATAGATGACTGAGACAAAGGAGTATGATGGACTATATGGGAGGCTTTCTTTGGACTGAGATCCAAAGGGGAACTAAATGAGCAAGGAGCATTATGAATCTTTGAGGGTATTTCTTCACTAACAATGCTAGGCTCCATATCTTCATCCTAAACATGCTCAGTTACAAGCCTCTCTTGCAGAGATACATAAGATTGTTTGGGCTTACCTTATCCTAATGCTCCTTTTTGTGATGTTCTTCTTTGCTTAACAATCTTCTCAGGGTCAGGCACTGGGTCAGCTGGTGATTTCTGGGGATTTCACCGAGTGTGCCTCACAAACTAAGCCAGAACTGAAATGTGGAGTCGCCACTAGGTTGGTCCTCCAGTAGAGTCGCCAGATAGATGATTACAACTAGAAATGTGTACAGACTTTGTCTATCATCAAAGTTGGAACTGTGTCGTTCTCCCAGGGAAGCTGAGCTTCAATCTCCTCTCCCTGGAAATGGTGCCAATTATGTTAGGATTCCAAGAAACTCTCCTAGGTTGTAGCTCGGAGATGCCTAGTAACATATAAATTCAACTTATTGTTGCAAATGGATGAATGGGAGGAATGATGCTTGTCCAAGCCAGATAACCACTTCTACTTTACTTGACTCTAGAAATGCGTGAACACCCCCGGAATACAAGGCTTTAGACCACCAACTACTCACAGTTTAAGATTGGGTGAATATGGATAATACTGACCACACCAGCAGATGCACAAGACCATGTGTTGGTCGGCTGCAACCAGTAAAGAAGTCTACAAATCTAATCTACTAATACACAGACAGGATGACAACTCTATGGCACCAGATGAAGAGAAACCGGAATAAATTATTCAATGATACATGCAAGACTTTAACACAGAGGTAGGGTGACAGCTACTCTAATGCTAAACATCAAGAGTTCAGGAATACAACATATCTGGCACAGCTTGGAAGAGAAGATAAATGGAAAGTGAGAAATTAACAACAAAAGAATCTTGTATTAGCTGAAAATGAAGACGAGACGCTGCAAGTATCAAAATAGTTACAGTCTCTAGAAGTTGAACCTTACATCAAAACATCAACCATCAACCCTGATTACATCTTGCTTGTGGGTATATATAGAGTTTCATTACAAAGGCACTTGGCCATTCTAGGTATGGAGGGGTCGTAATTGACCACCAACCACATTTAACTACCTGTTGGAGTCTCTGAGTGTGTTTACTTATCTTAGTGGGTGAATCTGATCTTCTCGGGTGCTCTGCTATCCTCTCAGTCAGTTGGAATGTTTGTATCTAGGAGGTTCCATAACTACTAAATGTCGTTGTGTGCTCATGCTCTGTCCTTTTCCTCTTCGGCCATATTGTTTGTTGAATGTGGTTGTTGGGGAGCGATTGCAACTAATACCAGCAGGTTGGTCACCTTCATCCTTCGAGTATACAGAAATGGTCAAGGGGCATGGATTGCGTGGCGAATGTACGAGCTAGATGGAAGAGCGAGACTGGTTGTTGGATCGGGAGGATAGATGGTGGAGATGAGTCAATGGGGATATCGGAAGAGGCGGGAGTGGGATGATCATGAGCCGTTGGATCTCTGGCGGGCAGATCCAATGGTAATTGGGCGATGAAGGTGCGCGGTGGTTATCGGGCAGGAACAAAGGATTAAGCGGTAAGTTGTTTTGATCGTACTGCTTTAGGGCATAGGGCGGTAAAAGGACGAATGTGCGCGATCCCATTCAATGTGTGACGCGCGGCGGCAGAGGAGAGAGAAAAACCACTCTCCATCGCATATTAACGTCTCGTCACTTCGTGGGCGCGGTGAGAGAAAATACCGTCGGATCTTTAGAAAAGACGATCAGGTGGTGGGGAAACAATCGCGTAAGTCACTGTGACAGGAGCCGTTAGATCAGGAGGCGGAGATCGACGGCGGAGGTTATGGGTGAAGAGTTTGTGAAGGCGCGTAGTCGTATGGGCGCGGTTTTATGGGGGTGTGGGTTTTAGCGCTCGGGGCTTAAGAGCAAGGGATTTTTATATGGTTTTTAACAGAAAAGCATGGGAAATGGAGATGAAGGGAGGATGAGTGAGGAAAAGGAGAAGGTGAGAATGACCAGTATAGGCCTCCTTTGAGCATAACCAAGGATCGAGCTTATTTTTTATCTTCGAATATCAAAAATATGTAGCAGAGCTAACACTACCTGCTGCAATATGTGATCCATCTTTGGCAAGGGGTAATTATCTTTGCGAGAAAAATTATTGAGGTTCTGAAAGTCCACACATAACCTTATCTCTTCAGTTTTCTTCCTCACTGGTACTGGATTTGACAACCACTTAGAAAATATCAAAGGCACAATAATCTTTGCATCAAAAAGATTTATTACCTATTTCTCAATTAAGGGCAACAAAACAGGGTTAGTCCTTCTTAGCTTTTGCTTGAAAGGTTTCTAATCTTCTTTGATAGGAATAGTGTGTTCAATGATACTTTTGTCACAAGCCTTCAAATCCTCATATCCCTATGAAAATAATCAGAATACTCCCTCATCAAATCAATGCATTTCTACTTCTCTTTTGGAGGTAAAGACTTAGAAGGTTTTACAATTTTTGGTTTGTCTTTGGTCCCCATGTTACAGTTCTCCACTTCAGATTTAGTAGGTTGTATTTTGGGTTTATGAGCCACATCATTGAAGTCAGGAAACTCCTCCAATGGGACTAAACCTCTTGGGACCACATTATCCTTTAGCTGCAAAATTTCAAGGTTTGATTCATGCTTATCATAACTATCCCTGATCTGATCCAAATTAGCTTCCTCTTCATCATTATCAACACTACTTCCCCCATCAATATGCAAATTTTCAAATTCTCCAATTGCAAAAAATTATCTAGTTGCTTTTCACTGTCAAAAAATTACCAATGTCTCACATTGTATAGGAAAACAAGCCTATGTTTTACCTCAATTCCGTACTTCTTATTTGGATGGAAATGTATCTTACATGTACTTGCCGAGGTGTCCAATGCATTATCAAACACATTTTGACCTCTAGACAAATGGTATTCTAGAAGATATTGCAGAAAATCTAGGACAACATTTCTATATGCTCTCATCCTGGGGTGTTTGGTTGAATCCTCACCTTTAATTTGCTTAATAATTAGTTTTGAGTCTCCATGGAATGAAATTCTTTTGGCTCCTGATCTTTTCAATAGTTGCAGCCCCAAAATCAGTGCCTCATATTCGGCAACATTGTTGGTACATTCAAAGGAAAGTTTCTAGGATATATCTTTGCCTAATTTTGAGTCTAAGATCCATACACCAGCCCCAGATCCTTCTTTGCTAACTTCCCCATCAAAATCCATATTCCATAAGCCTTCTTCATCATCATCATTTTCTGTTTTAGCCTCTAGCATCACACCTCCTTTTTCTGATTTGTTGTCCCTTTTTTTCACTTCGTCTTCAAAGCATATATCATTGTAGAGGATGAAAGAATCCATATCTGAATGCATGGAATATACATGATAATTGATTGGTTTGTCTTGAATTCTTAGCACGTACTTCATGAGAGTTCCCCTATACAAATTTATTGGTTATCCAAATGCTAGGATAGTCGCATATGACATGTCTAGCTACAGAGAACCCTTCAATTTGGCACCCCAAGACCTTGATAACGACATACCATATTTTGGAGGGTTGTCAGCAGCAACCACATCCATAACCACACTTTTGGATGGAATTTGCATAAGAGTGACACATAAATATTTAATCAAACCAAGACACTTTACCTTACTGGAGTCAAAATAAAAAATAAAATAAAAAAAAAATATTTGTATGGTCTAGTTATTCCAAGCTAAGCTTGTCCATGATTACTTTTGGCAGTAAATTGTGAGAGGCACTTAAATCTAACATGGCATTACGCAATATCAAATCAGGAATACTAAGACTAACATAAAACAGTGGCACATTGCCTTCTTACGAAACTCCTTCAACTTCTGGACCAAAACACAATTCTGGTTGATCATCATTTAGATTAACAATCTCTGACACTTCCCCTACCTTCAATGCCTTCAAAATTTGGCCTTTATATGCATCCTTTTTCATCAATTCAACTAATGGGATAAAAAAATTAATCTTTGATATTTCATTCTCAAGACTAAAAGATGATGAACTCCTCTTTGTCTCCTTAACTGTTGTGTCTTGCTTTCAAGGAACTTGTTTAGGAGGATCAAAATTTGTTTGACTTGAAGAAGGTGTATAAGCCTGGAGCTTCTTAGGAGTGTTGGAAACACTGAGAGGGGGGTGAACCAGTATTTCTTAGCAATTAACACTTTTTAATATTTTTTCATAGCATTATTTAATATTAAACTCTTCCTCTTCTTCAGATGATCATACACAATAATCAACAATAGACAACACCATACAACAATGTAGAAAAATAAAATAGAAGACATATTTTTAGGTGGAAACCCCCCTCCGGGTCAAAAACTACCAAACACTTATTTAGGAATTGTCTTCTCTATGTTAAAAGAAAATTGATTACATCAAGATTTCAGCTACAATTAAGGGAGGCATCAACCCCTTAATTTACAGGCTACAACCTGTAGAACACTACTAGACCCTAATATCCTGTTGCAACCAGAAGGACACCCCAACACCCTGTAGGTCATGCCACAACCTGATGAGTGCCCCAACGCTCTATTTACTAGCGACTATCAGAAAGGATGCTTCGTTGCCTTGTTAGCTTATCATCCACAACTAAATGGACACCATAATGCCTTGTGTAAGCCAAAATTTTCCCTAGCACCACCCTGTCGCCCTGAAATGTTCTCAGGCCACAGCTTGAAGGTGACTCCAATCACCTACCTTGTACCGCCCTTCCACCCTAAAGAGACAAAAGACCACATTTCATAATTTTCACACTGGATCCCCTTGTGCTCTGAATCAATATAAGAATGTTGTAATGAAGATAATGTGTATCCTATCAAATCATGGTAGCCACTGCTGTACAATCCTTCTCAAGATGACCACTACACAATACTACACATCAAGGCCTCATTGGTAATGCTTCCAAGTCAACTAACCACTACACAAGCTTAACACTATACAACCTATCATCATTGATCACTACCACTGCTCAACTGCACATCATTGTCACTACTCAACTACACATGAATATATGAGCATTCACGAGCTCACAAACTGGCTACCAACTGCACGACACTTCTTACGAATGAATATGCATCAAAGCTCATATGCAGAAAACGCACATCACTATACCAAATTTCCTATACCAGCCACTAAAGTGTGATGATGGCTCAAACCAAGGTGCCTTGGGTCATCCCTATGAACTGCTCTCAAACTTTACCCAAGGAGGGGTACCAACATATGTCTTATTTCCATTACTCTGCCATCATCATTTATTGCTATCATATCAAGTATATCACTGCCACATAGGAATTGTCATGTTAGTGGTTTTTATCTAGCTGATGTGAAATAAAAGTGAGACAATATATATGTACTCCTATTATCACAATGTCATTTTCAAGGTATCAATGCCAAATCTATGTGTCAACTCATTGTCAAGTCTTGTATACTTATATGTCAAGTCAACATGTCATGTATTTATGGCAAGCAACAGTTAACTATACATATATCTTGGATAGCCAATTAAATCACTAAGGTTGTTATAAGTACACATTATCACAAACAATACAATCTGGTTACTGTATTATTGTTACAATCCTTAATTCATCAGAATGAATGGCATAGTTCCACTACTAAATCATATGAACAATAGCACTACTACCATCACATCAAGTCAAGTCAAAGAGTTATGTCAATTCATGTTGCTGTTTTCACTATTACACTAGGATTGTCACAAAGATGTCTATATGTCAACAAAGTCTAGTCATCAAAAGTCATTATCATCTTTACAGTCTAACTATTTTGTATTGTCACAAGGTCACATCAGGTAAGTGTTATGGCATAATGGAGATTGATGTAAGGGCTAGCGCAGGAGCGAAGGGAGGCGATTCGTCGATTAGGGTTTTTGAGTCTTCCTGCAATGGCAGGACCCCCGGACAGAGATCACCAGCACTGACAGCGGCAGTGCAGCAGTCTCAGGCCACAGGCTCTGGGAAGGAAGGTACAATGAACCCCCCTCAGGGGGTAGGAGGGGCGATTCCTCCAATAAACGACAACCAGAAAGGGCAACTCGAGGGTTCTGAAGAGGAACAGGAGCACAATGAGGGAAATACAGGAGAAAATCAACAGAGGCAGACTGAAAATGCACAGCAAGACAAGCCGAAAGTAAGCTCATCCACATGCAAGCCAGTAGCTACCCACAGGCCAAAAGTGGAGCTACCCAGTCATCGTATCAACGCTAGAATTCAATATATGAGAGATCATGCTCTCATAGGAAAATTTATTGGTTTTTGGCCAAATGAAAAATCTCTGAGAGCCTGGATTAATGTCAAATGGCATCCAAAAGGGCAAATAACCTTGCATCTAGGGCCGAAGGGGTTTTTTACAGCAGTCTTTAACTGCTTGGAAGATCGAAACAGAGTCTTTGATGGGGGGCCTTATTTCTTCAACTCTGTCGGACTATTTCTCAGAGAATGGGTCGCACGATTCAACCTGGATAAGGAAGATCTAAGCTGGGCACCAGTTTGGATCAGGTTGTACTCGTTGCCATGGGAATACTGGGAGGAGGAGTCTCTAAAAGCAATCGGCAAAGTACTGGGCGAATTCGTCAAGGTAGCAGAAGAAACAAAGACAATAAGATATACCTCATATGCCCAGATCTGCGCCTATATGGATCTGAAACAACCCCTGCCTGATACGGTAAGCCTCTTTCATGAAGATGTGGAATGGATCCAGTTAATTGATTATGAGCATGTTCCTTTCCGACGTAGAAAATGTCATGATCTAGGACATATTTACAGAGATTTCCCTTTAAACAGTAAACCTCAAGTCCAAGTTAACCAGGAATACCAATCTTCAGATGGTTTCACTAAGGTGATAAATCGTAGAATAGGAAACAAAAAATCCGTAGTCCCTACAAAGATATCTCCACGGGATCAATCAAAACCCTCTACCAGTAACAGTTTTGAGGTTCTGGCCAATGAAGATTCGCAGGATCCGAAGACCTCAACTTCCAACAAAAAAGGACCTATTCCGAAAAAGACTGAAGGAGCCCACTCGAAAGCAGGGGAAAAGGAGAAAGAACAAGAAGGTGAAAACATCAAATCTGCCTCAAAAACCTGGAGCATCCCTGAAATGGAATTAGACAACACAGACCTCGGTACAGGAAAAGAGAAGGAAGGAGAGGGAAGCTATCAAGAACCTCAATTCATGGAGGAGGATACGGAATCAATAGATATTGGTGAGCTCGATATACTGGGTCTAGAACAAGCCTGCAAAACAGGCAATTCTGACAAAATACCTGAAAGACAAGTGGATAATCTAGTGGTAGTCCTCAACAAAGCCCAAAAAAAATACTCTCTAGGGGTTCAAATTGGCAGTTAATGGGATGGGAAGTTCATTACCAAAGATAGTAAAAAGCGAGGAAGGAAAACCACCTTAGAAAGAACCATCAATATTGGAGAAGTCTTGGTTGAATCAAGCAGATATGCCAAGTTAACCAAGTATTTTAATGCCAACCCCAAACTTTCCCAATGAAGTTGATATCATGGAACATTAGAGGGCTTAACTGCCCAAGGAAAGGAAGACTCTTAAAAAATATGTTAATGGAGGAAAAACCAGCAATTCTCTTTCTGCAAGAGACAAAATGTAATTCAACAGTTTTGGAGAAAATAGCAGCTAAGGCTTGGCCAGGTGGTTTAGTAACAGCTGTGGATGCTCAGGGAGCCTCAGGGGGACTTGTAGTGCTCTGGGATGCAAGAATGATTCAATTAGTTAACATACATGCAAATAAGAATTTCATTCAAGCAATTTTTCATATACTTGGGACGAATATATATGGACACATTACAAATGTATATTTTCCCCAAGAAATCTAGTACAAAGCGGAAATCCTGGATGCTTTAATGCAGCTTAATGCAGAAAGAGCATACCCACTATGGGTTTCAGGAGGAGACTATAACATGATTGCATCAATGTAGGAAAGGAACGGAGGACATTGCAGAATAAACAGGGATGGCTCTTTATTAAAAGACTTCATTCAAAATAATTGGCTGATAGACCTTCCAACAACCAACGGCCTCTATACCTGGAACAACAAAAGGGCAGCAACAATGCAAATATCCTCGCGCCTAGATCGTTTTTTAATTTCTGATAATGCAATTCATCTAGGGGGAGAATTCACAGCCTCCATCCTTCCTTATTCTGGTTCTGATCATTGGCCCATCGCCCTTCACTGGAATCGGCCTGGCAATAGCATAAGGTGACCCTTTCGGTTTGAGGCTTTTTGGTTATCTCATCCGGAGTTTTATGAATTCATTAGGACAACTTGGCAGAATGTTAATCCAACGGAAGGCACAAAAATGTCCATATTCCAAAGGAAGCTGAAGCATCTCAAAGAGGAAATTAAACGCTGGAATAAAACCACCTTCGGCAACATTTTCCAAGCAAAGGAAATTCTCACTCAAGAAATGAAGGATATTCAACAAAGAATGATCTCTGAAGGATGTTCTGAAGAGCTAGCCCAGAAGGAGCAAGTAATGGAAAACAAAATCCTAGAAAGGGACATACAGGAGGAGACTCTCTGGAGCCAAAAATCGAGAGTCAAATGGCTGAAGGAGGGTGAAAAGAATACAAATTTTTTTCACAAAACTACAGTCCAAAGAAGAATGATAAATCAAATCTCTTATATCAACAATGAACAGGGCAACAAAATTGAAACCCATGAAGGAATAGAACAAGAATTCCTCAACTATTTCAAGAAGATGAATCAAGAACCTAATATAGACAGAACAGAGGCTATTGACAAAATTATCAGACACATACCACGAATAATTACTGAAGATCACAACACCCTTCTTCTCAAGCCTATCAGTCTTCAGGAGGTTGAGTTGGCGGCGAATCAACTAAAAGCACGAAAAGCTCCAGGACTAGATGGATTTACTTCAAATTTCTTTCAACACTTCTGGGATTTGATCAAATGGGAAGTCTGGCAGGTAGTGGAAGAATCGCGCACTCTAAGATGGATGTACCCAGGAATGAATGCAACATTCATTGCACTGATCCCCAAGGCAGAGGAATCCAATACTCCTGACAAGTACAGACCAATCGCTTTGTGCAATATCATATACAAGATTGTCTCCAAAGTCGTAGCTTCGAGACTGAAGCCCATGCTTCCCCTTATCATATCTCCAGAACAATTTGGCTATGTAGAAGGAAGACAGATCACGGATGGGATTATTTTAACCCATGAAATAATTCATTCTCATAAGCAGTCAAAACAACCAGGTATGTTGCTCAAAATTGACTTATCTAAGGCATTTGATAGCATCAGTTGGGAATATTTGCAAAAAATCCTTAAAGCCTTTGGATTTTCCCCCTCCTAGATTAGATGGATCAGCAATCTTCTCTCATCCTTGTTCTTATCTATTCTCATTAATGGTATTCCATCTCCCACCTTCCGCCCCTCCCGAGGAATTAGACAAGGGGATCCTCTATCACCCTTTTTGTTTGTCATCTTGGCTGAAGGATTAGGACGCAGTATTAAATCGGCTATCCTTTCCCACAAGCTCAAAGGTATTGCTTTCCACCAAGCTCCTACTATCTCTCACCAACAATTTGTAGATGATAACATGTTATTCGGTCATCCTTCTGTTCAAGAGGCTCGATCCTTTAATTCTATTCTTGAAAAATTTTCGCTTGCCTCAGGAGCCCTCATCAACAAAGTCAAATCCCAGATTTTCTTTTTAAATACTCCGACCACCACCCAAAGAGCTATAGCTCGTATTTTAGGCTTCACCATAGCAACTCTTCCTTCCAAATATTTAGGAGCTCCTCTAATTGCATCGGCTCTCAAGCATTCCTCCTGGAACAGCTTGTTAGAAAAATTGGAAGCCAGATTATTCCTATGGACGCACAGAGCCCTTAATATGGCCAATAGGATAGTGCTAATTAAAGCAGTTCTACAGTCCATGCCTCTATACCTTTTCTCAATCTTGGCAGCCCCGAAGTGGGTGCTTAAAGCCATCAAACAGCTGCAGCGTAATTTCCTATGGGGAAGTTCGGGGCCAAATCGAAAGTGGGCTTTGGTAAAATGGGAGAAAGCTTGTCTTCCTAAAAAAGCAGGAGGCATTGGACTAAGAGATCCAGAACACAGAAATATGATAATGGGGGCAAAAATTTGGTGGAAATGGCTTTCAAATCCAAGAACACCCTAGGCTTCCCTATGGACAGCGAAATATGCTAGAAACTTACCCTTAGAGGAGCGAATTAGAATGTCCGAAGTCAGTAAGGGTTCGGTTATTTGGAACTCAGCCATCAAACACAGAGATATAATTCAAAAGCACAGTTTTTGGGAGGTGAAAGATGGCCTTACAACAAGGTTCTGGGAAGATTCATGGCAGTAGCTCCCAAACCTCAAAGACATCATTCAGGGAATCTCAGACCAAGACATAAATCAGCATGATAAGATGAGTCACTTATGGAGATCACATACTAACCAAGAACATAGGGAATGGAAAGAAGCTAGTCATATCTTACCTTCCAGTTCGGAGCAAATTCAACTTTCTTTATCCTCAGAACTTCAAAAACGAAAAATTCTAAAGTTGGCAGGTATGGATACGCTAAGATGGGGATATGAGGAAAAGGGCACCTTCACAACTAAAGAAGCCTATAAAATCATTATCAAAGATAGAGTAATCAAAGACAAACTATGGGACAAGATCTGGAACCCTCCCATCTGGCCGAAGGTTTCAAATTTTCTATGGCTCCTTTCACACAATAGAATTCTCACATGGGACAACCTCCGGAAAAGGAATTTCTCTGGTCCATCCATATGTCTCAACTACAAACAGGAAGAAGAGTCTGCTCTCCACCTCATGCAAACCTGCCCGCTAGGAAGGAAACTGTGGGAGAAGGTCACTTTCCGCTGTTGGAAGGAGGGTAGAGTGATGGGGGATCTTAATAGCACCCTGCGTAACTGGCCCCAAGAGCCCTATCAAAGCAACGTTTTAAACACTCTATGGCAAATTATACCAGGATTACTTATGTGGAATATATGGAAGGAGAGAAACAGGAGGATTTTTAAAGATCAGTCAATGACGATGGAGCAGATATGGGAAGGGATGCACCATAATATCCAAGAAACTCTATCTATAAAAGGCTGGTCCCAAGAGGACTTCCCTTCTACACCGCAGGAATTAGCTATATGGAACAACTGGCAGATTCAACTACAAAGTCCGACGTCTTCTAAAGAAACCTCATCCAGACATCTAGAGACCTCACCCAGCTGGACTCCACCGCCTATCAATGTGTTTCAACTCAACTTTGACGGAGCGTCGAAAGGGAATCCTAGAAAAACGGGATATGGGGGAGTTATCAGAAATCACCAGGGCAATCCTCTCATCACTTTTTTTGGCTCAATTGGTAGGAATACTAATAATGCAGCGGAATTGGAAGGATTATGGAAAGGGCTCAATATAGCGCAGAATCAAAAGCTCCTTCCTCTCCTAGTGGAAGGAGACTCTCAAATCATCATTAATATGGCCTCAAAGTTACAACAGGACTCCCCGGTTCATAAGGTCAGCAATAGTTGGAGAATGGCCACTAGACTTGAGCTTTTTCAACAATGGCTCAGTAATAATCATGCCATCTCCTTGAAGCATATTAGAAGAGAAGGGAACAAGCTAGCAGACTTTCTTGCTAATTTAGGAGTGGACAGTGGAAAGGAATTCTTTGAAGGATCAATTCATTGCATAGCTTCGGAGAACCAACTTTCTACCTTTCATTCAATATTAACAAGAGACATGCAGGCGAGGGAAGAACCACACCCGGATGCGGGTGTCTTAACAGGCGATTAATAAGTGTTATTAATGATGCATGCGCAGCCGGCAGCTGGCAAGCATACAAGGGAGGATAGGCTGACGGAGGAAGGGCTTAATTACTCCTTTCTGTAGGCAATTCATTACTCATTAATGCAGGCTCGAGCCAATGGTACGCGGATGGAGGTTAACAGGATGGAGCGCCAGTTTCGGCTCTCATTCGATTTGGCTCTGTTCAGGTATTCTGCAGGGTGTTCAGGTATTCTGCAGTGTGTCTCTATTTGCTCTGGTTCTCTTCGGATTTGCAGCGGTGGTTATCTCTGGTGGTCCTGCTCTTAGGGGCAGCCGCCCTGGACTCAGAACGATCCCAAATTGTCTACCATAAGAAACTCCTTTTCATTGCTCCGCGCAGCTGTTGAGCGCCCTAAGTCGAAGGTCAATTTTTGGGTCTGGTATTTCAGGTTAGTCTTTGGTATTTGCCCTGTTAGAAAATTGGTTTCAGTCCCGGTTACAGGGGGCTGGGTTGGGAATTGGGTCCTCCTGGTTGTGGCGGGACATTGTCGATTAGCTGGTTCTTACCCTGCTTTGGTCAGAGTCTGGGAATCGTTCTCTTCCGTAAGGGGCTTCCTTCTGGGTTCACTCAAGCCTTCAATTGCTTTTCCGGCACCCTCAGCCTCTAAGCCTGTTTTCGGGATCCCGGGGAAGGCAGGGGGCGAGGAAGCCCTAAACCTCGCGCATATCTCCACTTGCTATGGCAGCGCCTTCTTCGCTGACCTCAGACGAGTCTGGTCCTTCCCTTAATAGCTCGTTGCATTCTGCCAGGTTCAAATTCAAAAGCAAGCTCAACAAACCGCTTATCTCTGCCTTAGTCACTGTCATCTTCTCGGAGGAAGAAGATGACCCAGCCAGCTCAGAGGCAGCCTCAAAAGATCAATCGCCCTCTCAAAATGCCAATTCGTCTCAGAGCAAATTGGTGGAGGAGGTTCTCAAAGTCTCATCGGTGATGCAGGAAGAGGATGGTCAGGAAGAGGACAGTACTCAGCGGGGCTCTCCTCAGGAGAATATCATCGACTCTGAGCTAGTGAAAGGATATGAAAACATCCTGCACCTCAGGACTCCTCCGGATGGCACTATGATGGAAGTCGAGGACGGGATGATGTTAACCTGGGAGCGTGCCCCGTACAAGGTCGACGATCATGACACTGATGAATCCAAGTCTCAGTCCATCTTCTTGCAGCTTCGGGATAGCAATTCAGTTTTGAAGCTCCAGATTTCGTGGTTAAATATCAGGCAGCTCGGTACCGAGCATTTTTAGTTTATTGCAGTTCAAACGCAGGAATTTTCTCTTGGACCTCCAATCTTGTAAACACGCAAAAGTACAATTATCAGTTTTATGTTGTTTAGTTTTGGAATATAGAGGTCTGTTCAGATTTTTGCAGGGTTTGATCAATACTGTAAGCAATTTTTGTAAAAGAATCTTGACAGAGGGATGGCTATGGCTCCCTTGGAGGTTTAATCCTCTTTGTACATATTTTTTCTCTTTTTAATATAAATAGCATAGTCTTTACTCAAAAAAAAAAAAAAAAATTGTTATGGCATAATGATTATTTGTTACTTTACCATGTTTCAGAATTGCAATGAGAGGTTTGTCAATAAGATGCTAAATCAATCATTGGCTTAGTTCATTTGATTCCTAAGGTTACTCATTGATATACAAAATGATTACCGCCATTGTCTTAAAGGTGAAATTCAATGTCATATATTGACAAGAGGACCTCTGATTAAGGTGTCTTTACATTTTTATTTTTGTCAATGATGAAGTAGATGCCAATGCAATACTAACATACATCCAAAGGTCCAAAAAAAAAGGGAGACTAGTTGATGTGCAAATGAAAACCTATTCCAAACTTCATGTCTTTTACTACAGATCTATGACATTTCGTTGGTTTGTAATTCCAGTGCATAATCATGTCATAGTTGTGTCATGTAAGGGCCGTCATCCACTTGCAAAACCAGTTTACCCTAGCGAATCCAAAAATCCAAAAGGAAAACCTGTGATTAATGCATTAAAACATTTTTTTTCCCTAATGAGACCTACTCTTAATGCCCAATCAAATCACTAAATTTCAAAAACATAAATGATATGGATACTCCTTCAAGGATAAGTGAAACCATCACAAGATACAAAAATTTTGCAATGCAAAACCCTACTCTAAATCAACCTTTGTTGGTCTACAATTTTGACCTTAAATTCTAGAATTCTAGTGGTATTTGTGTCATGGTTACGCCATTTAAGGACCACACTTCTAGCAGTAATCAAAAACTAACTCAAGTTAATCCAAAACAAGAGAATATGCATTTCACTAACCTGTAACAAGAACGCACTTAATCATTAAAATATTTCATCGTCGTTTTGGAGATATTTCACTCTTCAACCTTCGCTCTTTTTGCAATACCCTTTGACAAGAACAAACTGAGATTTCTTTGTTGGTTTCCTTAGGGGTCTAAATATCATGCATTGAATTTATTGCTCTTGGAGGAGTGATTTAAAGCTTAAAAGGGAGAGCGTACCCGAAAAACACCTTGCCCAGAAAACTCAAACAAGTAGAAGACAAGAGAAACAAGCCCTAACCGTCTTCTGAAATTCGTTATTCTACCTCAGGAATCTAAACTATTTCAGAGCATAAAGGCATAAGATGTGTTGAACTATGATTGTGAGGTAAGGTATAATGTCTCTTGGTTATAGACATAGGTGTGGGCTAAGAAGGGCTTCATTGGAATGAAATTTGGTGACTGGGTGAGATTCCATAAGGAATTAAATTATTATAAATTAATTATTTCATGTGTTTTGTGTTAAGTAAGGAAAGCCATGAACCTTATGAGTGAGAAACGTTGTGAGTTTTATGAGTAAAGATATTAGCCTTTACAATATGAAGGATACATTATATGAAATAAAATAATTTAATACTCTTCCTAAGGTTCCTTAAGGTATGGTTAATTTATTTTATAATTGCTATAAATTTGTTTGTTTATGCCCTAAGAAATTTGTACACTAACCCTCTTTGGTGTGCTTTTTAGGTGACACACGACTATATTAAGTCAATGATTTATTTATTGTCTTTGGTTTTGAATTTATGTAACTTATATGGGGTGAGATTACAGTGATAAACAATGTCATATGTTGAGAATTGTGGGAAGAGGTGTCATGTAACTACCCATTGGGGTTTTAGCCCAGAAACTAGTGTTACTAACTTCAATTGTGAATATCTCTCAAACTAGAAGGCCTCTCGGGGCGTACCACACATCAACAGAAACATATTTTTGAGGAGGATCTAATGACATAGATCTCCAACCCAAACTCGATGATTTTACCTACCAAAAACCGTCGACGGGCACATCCTCAGTCTAGGGGAACCAAACCATAGGACTTGGGTTTTTAACCATCCAACAATATAACTACCATCTCGATGTAATCTGACAATTACTAAGAAGCATTCATTAACCATTTGACATCAATGCCTGGTGGTTTTGGTCAAAGTCAAGCCCACTCAACTCCGTGGGTTTGACATCAATGACAACACCATCCAACAAGGAGGATTTGTTGCATCCTTTCTATTCCACAAATTGTATTTCTTATGAACCTCCATAATAGAATTCTGATAGCCCTTTTTATAATCTTTGGATTCTGCAGGCATGTCATCCTTTTGTGATTGTAAGAACAACTCTTGTTCCTTCTTTGTTATGAAAATATCATCCACTTATCCCTCACCAAAGAGATTAATCTGATCTTCTTGTTGTTCTCCCGCTGCTTCTTGTTCTTCCTCTGCATAATTCTGCTAGAAAGGAGGTCTGATTTGTTGTTGGTCTGCTAGATTTATTTGGTCCCACTACTTGATTTGGATATGTTGTCTTCTAAAGTTCATATTTCTGATCTGAGGACCTCTTTGAGGCTCTCTTGCAGCTGCCCTTTCTGACAAAGTCATTTTTTCCATCATCTTCTCCATAGTTTTCACCAAATTGTCCAATTAATGTATGATGATGTTGAAGTTTCCTCCTTGTTAGTTATCCTCTTCTCAAACTTTAACTTAGCTTTCTTGGCTAGTAAGTTTGCTTCTACATTTACTGCAATTTTTTGCATGTCTTCCAAAGTAGTTGGACTTCTTTCTCTTAGTTGGCAGGCCATGTCAACATCAAATCGATCTGGATAATGAAGCAATGCCAAACTTGGTGGAGCCTTTATTTCTGCAGGTATAGAGTTATAAACATTATTGAATATGTTTGAATAATCTTGGATTGACTCTCCCGAAGCTCTCTTCAAGCCTTCATATTCTGCTAAAATTTGAAGAGGGTTCTTTTTGACCCCCTAACAAGAAAGGAAAAGTTGATAAAAATGTTTAAGATTTGCAATACTACATGCTGCCAAACCTCTGTACCATTTTATAGCTTCCCCTGCTAGGCTTTGGGAAAAAAGCTTCAGTAAAATCAAGGTCTATAAAATCATTCAAGGTTTGTACAATCATTCATTTTGTATATGTGTTGTTGTGTTGTAATTGTCCCAATGCCAACAAATTGAGCTATGCATTGTCCATAATTTTTTGGCATGGCATTCAATAGTGCTTGCAAAACCAATGGGGCATAACGAGCTACCATGATTATGGTCTAAGAGATGAATGTACTCACTGTAGTGTGTGATGATGAGGGTGGCAGAGGTGAGGAAACTATGATATGTTGAGTTGTTGTAAAGGGAGGAGTATAGACAACATAAGTAATAGGAGCATAACAATGAGAGTATCTTAAAGGAACAGTGACTGAGGGAACATAAGATGAAGTAGTGGTCTGCTGAAAGGTGGATGATTTTTTTGCAACCTTATGCAACAGATGAACTAAGTCCTCAAGTTTATGGAATTGCTTTAAAATATCTCTGTCAGAGTTTGAAATACCAAGTTTTATGCAGGAATAAGTGGTATTAATTTAGTTTCATCAATGAATGTCTTAGAAACAAAGGTTTCATATTTAAATCTAAGAAGGCTATGCTCAAATGGTAAATAAAATTCAATATCCTTAGTTGTTATAATGCTTTCATGAAGGTTGTGAGATATCAGTAAAGAATTGTTACTTGCTTGACCCTCTTCGAACTTATTTTTCCTAACCAACTTCTCAAGATCACTTACAACTTCAAGGGGATCAGGACATGGATGTGATCTTGTATGGATATTTTTAGAAGCCAGATTTCCAAGAAAACTAATGACAACTAAGCTTAAACACAATCTTTAAGCAAAAATTTCAGCCTACTAGTTCCTGATTCACTGTCACCAACAAGAACTAGGTTTGAACTGTTAAAATCAGAATTTTACCAGGGAAGATTTAGCTTTCGAAATCCCCGACAACGATGCCAAAAATTTAACACTCCAGTTTTCCTAGGCTAATGAGGAAAATTGCAGAGGTAATCACAAACCACTTTATGCTAGAATATAGCCCTTATAGCCTAGAGAGGGCTCTGTCACTTAGTTTACTCAACAAATAGGATATTAGGCTAGGTAACAAGCTCAAAAGGTTTTGATTTTAGAGATCCATTGATGATAAAAGGAGGGAAACCATTGGGCATGGAGTCATGATAAAAATCCAATTTTTGTCCAATGCATTAGAGGAAATTTCATCCTAAAAGTGCCCATGAAATTTTCATGTAATTTCCATGTCATAATATGTAAGCCAATCAAAATATTTTAAATTTAAAAAGAGGTACATGTAAATATTTTGGAGGGAAAAGAAGAAAAATTGTCTTTTTTATTTGTACTTTTAGCTTATCTCCTTATAGACTTATCTAAATTTCAAGTGTAAATACTCATTAGATGCGGAATTAAATTCCACATCCAATGAGTAGCCATTATGAATATTTTTTAGAAGACCCACATTGACAAAAAATGAAGATACATTAAAAAAGTGTGTTCAAAATGATTTTTTAATGTATCTTAATTTTTTTATCAATGTGGGTCTTCTCAAAATTATGCATAATGGATATTCGTTTGATGCGGAATTTGATTTTGCATCCAACGAGTGTCTACACTTGAAATTTGGGTAAATTAATAAGGGGATAAGCCAAAAATACAAGTAAAAAAGTAGTTTTGTTCTTTTCCCTCCAAAATTCATAACCCTTATTTTATTATTTTAACTATTATTTTATTAGTTTTCCTTAAGAGGCCACTTTTAGGATGAAATTTCCTCTAATGGAGATGAGGGGAAAATTGATGGCTTTCTCCATAGGGGCAAGGTAGATAGCTTTGGTGGTGGTTTTAAATTATATTGTTGTGGAAGGTGAAAGAAGAAAAAGTGAAGGACAAACACATTAAAGCATCAAACAATAGATGAATTCTAAAATGTTGTTCTTGAATCTGAAAACATTAATAACTTGGAAAACTAATCAGAGCACCATTAAGGATGAATTCTAAATTAATCATCTGGTTTTTTCCAAGCAAGAAAGATACACATTAAAGGGATGAAAAACACATAAGATAACTCACAAGTCAAAGGAGCACAAGGCACCAAAATTTTGACACTAGAATCCCTGCAAATCACATGCTATTCCATTCACTGCAAAAAGTCTTCAAAATTACAGTGCTCAAAAAGTCTTATCTCTCAACTCAACCAACCGAACTTTTTCAATTCTTTTTCTATCATTATACATCATCAAAGATTCGATATCCTATCCTAGGTGGTCGAATTCATTGACCAAAACTAATTTTAACTAGATAAATTCAAAATTTGGTGCATATACTTAAAAATAGGCATTGTTTTCCTTGTAGCCAATCCAAGTTTAAAACATCACTAGCTTAGAATACTAACCAATAAACATGAAACACAATCCCTAGTATAATTTTCCATCTATTTACATGCTCAAAACTATTACTACAAGTCAGAAATTCAAATTTTAAGACAAAATATGGCTAACTGTATCTGTGCACAACATTCGTGCGTTGCAAAAAAATGTGTCTTTCTCTGACTGCATGGATGCCTGCATATTTGTCAAAACATGTTGGTGGATGAATTGTTGATTTTGATGAAGATGTCCCTGACCTGTAGATGCAATTTTTTTTCCAAAAATGCCCCTTTTCAAGAAACCATAATATTGTTGCTCACCTTGTGCGCAACATTTATGGGTACCAGTTGTCAACTCGTTTTTTCACTTGATTTCTTTGCTTCATCTACCTCAACCGCCAAATCTAGATTTCCTCTATCTTCCTCTTGAAGTCTTTGTTGTGCCTATTGAATATCTTCCTTAATTTCTCTATATTTCTCCTTCAATGCCCACTGTTGCCTGTAGATGTCTTTAGTTGCTTGTGTAGAGGAAGGGATATGCTCAACATGTATTTGGCATCATCCATGGTTGGATGATAGATGTCCATAAGATAACTCCATTTTTTGTTGGCCTCTTCATATTTCAGCTTCAACTCATCAATTTCACCTCGGGCCTCCTTTAATTTCTTCTTCATTCTCATGGGTGAACTTCCCTTCATCCTCCTCCTCTTGCATTGTCTTCTCTTCTTGGATTTGTAGCTTTTTAGATGAGGATGTTGTAACCATGGCTAATGGTATTTCTTCCTTCTTAACCTCTTCCTTGATTACCTTTCTTTTTCCCTTAGATTTGATAGCAACTAGTGTGGCTTAACCATAACCAGGTCTTCACTAGATTGAGTTGTTTTTCTTAGGATGGTCTTCTTTAGTTGCCTATTTTCTTGATGCAGCTGGGCTATAACCAAGTGAAATTCTCTTAACTGTTTCTCTAACTCCTTAAATTTCTTATCTTTCTCATCCATAGAACTTGTTTGTGCTTTAATTTCCTTAGGCTCAACCAATTCTTCAGGTGGCGTCTCCAATAGTAACCTTTTGGAAGCGCCTTTGTGAGTGGCTTTCGTGGCACTGAAATCTCCACCACCTTTGGTGAGAACTGTAGTTTTTTTCCCTTTTTCTTCAGTGATTACTCAACTATTGATGGATATCTTTTCTTCATAGAACTCTTTAGGGGTGAAGAAGTAGTCTTCGTGGTGGATGTAGGAGTATCCCTGTTGCTTGATGTACTTCCAGCAGATTGCACTGTAAACTTGGACGAGATTAGAAAATCCTACCATACCTATCTCTTTTTCTGCAACTCTTCTAATACCAACATTTTTATCAGTGCAAAATGAAATAATCCTGAGTCAACCATGACCTTATTCATTCTTACTCTCTCAGCGATATTTCCTAAACTCCTGAAAAGGAACAAGGGTAGATTTAGGGTCTTTTTACCAGTGAAATGCATGAGGAGCCTGAAGTGATATTGACAAACCCTGGTGAATTTTCCTTCACACGTGAAGTACCTCTGAATTACCTTAAGAAGCCTGTTATAATAAATAGTCACTAGGAACTACAACACCAAACTTCTGGATTTTATACTTTGGTTTCATGAAATCCTTATAATGCTCCAACTCCAGAGGCATTCCTTTGAACCATTTCTCCCCCTCCAAAGGTATCTTTTTCGCTGATGCTATGGTGGCATTCCTTTATACTTGTTTGTTCTTGAATTTCCTTAGGCTTGACTAGTTTTTCAACTGAGTTCTCCAATGGTAACCTTTTGGCAACTGCTTCCTTTGTGAGTGGCTTTCGTGGCACTAGAAGCTCCACCACCTCTGGTGAGAACTGTAGTTTTTTTCCCTTTTTCTTCGATAATTTCTCAACTGTTGATGGATATGTTTTATTGATAGAACTCTTTACGGGTGAAGAAGTAATCTCAATGGTGAATGAAGGAGTATCCATTTTGCCTGATGGACTTCCATCATATTGCACTGTAAACTTGGATGAGGTTAGAAAATCCTACCATACCTATCTCTTTTTCTGCAGCTCTTCTAATACCAACAATTTTATTAGTGAAAAGTGAAATAATCTGGAGTCAACCATGCCCTTCTTCATTCTTACTCTCTCAGCCATCTTATCTAAACTCCTTAAAAGGAAAAAGGGTAGATTTAGGGTCTTTTTACCTATTAAATGCATAAGGACTCTGAAGTGATATTGATAGACCCTAGTGAATTTTCCTTCGCATGTGAAGTACCTCTGAATTAACTTGAGAAGCCTTATATAATGTTCCAATAAATAGTCACTAGGCACTACATCACCAAACTATTGGTTTTTATACTTTGCTTTCATAAAATCCTCATAATGCTCCAACTCCAAAGGCATCCCTTTGAACCATTTCTCCCCCTCCAAAGGTATTTGTGTGATTGATACTATGGTGGCTTCTAAAACAATGAATTTCAATTTACCAACTTTTACTTCATCTCCATCAAAATTTAGGGTAAATTCTTTGGTCATATCCACATTATACCCTTGTATCCTTTCACAGAACCTGACACAACCTATTTGCTCAAAGCTTTCCCTGATGGCAAGGTCTGAGTTGATAAGTGAGAGATTTTGTGGTCCAAACCTCACAATCTCTCCCCCATTTGTCTTCCTCTTGTTCTTTGGAGTTGCCACTGCTAAAAATAAGACTCGGAAGATACAAAACATGAGCTAGAGCTTGATGGTTTATCAAGGTTGGGACTTCAAGACCGGGTTGAAAATTCTTTTCAAACCCTAAATGACTAAAACAATACAAAGAGACCACAATTTTTTACTGGTAATGAAAGCGATGAATATGCTATATTTTGGCCCATGTGTAGCACCCCAAACGTAGCGATAGAGAGAAAGACACTTTAATTGATCGAAAGACAAGCTCAAGACACTTCTAAACTATTCTAGACCCCTTATAATTTCAAATTAATTCAAATGAGGCCAACACACTAAAAATTGCAAGTTTTCAAGATAGACAAATAGGTGGAAAAGAGCATTGTTTTGTGCACAACACCTACTATGCACAACGTTCAAGAAATGAAAGGAAAAGGGCACAGAAAGATGATCAACTCCGAGAAATTATGATAATTTCACATAAGCTCCCTTGTGTAGAAAAATAAGGGTTTAGAGGTTATTCAGTCGATCAAAAAGGATAAAGATGGGGTCATTGTGTGCATGCGCGGTGCCCAAGTGCAGCGACAATGTGCGTAACATTGTGTAAGTAAGAAATTATGGGTTTCGAACTTGGTTTTTTGGTTGGCAATTGGTAAATTACTTCATATTTTGGCAGAATAAAACCCCCAAATCAACACACATACCTAGAAACTGTGTTTGATGAAGAGAACTGATCCTTTGAGTTGTGTGCAGTGTTCCCCTGCAGCATATGCATAGCGACAACACTGATATTTTTCAAGCCCCTATAGGTGAAATGTCTGCAACCTTTGAAGGTTGAAGGATGAACTAGGATGCAATTTGATAGCTTTGAAGATAAAGCCATTCCTCCTTTGGCAATAATGGTACTTTAAGAAGATCAAAAGGTTGAGCGCAACAAAAATAGGATTATGCTAGATTTGATGATGATTGTTGTGCATTTGTTAATGTCACTCGCCACTAACTGTTCTTTAGACCTAACTAACATGACTCTAATCTAACTCTTATGACAATGGCACCCAATTTATTCCTAAAATGACATTTTTTCCTCGTGATTACTAATTTCAAATGATGACCCCTCATGGACCTTACAATTCAATTCAAAACAAATAGACCTCCTTTGACACACATATTTACAATGACTTGACCAAGTTGAATCCTTTGTACAAAGACATCTTAGACTATAATCATTATTGAATTCATAGACTAAATCTTGCAAACAAACATCCAAAATGAATAGTCAGATAAACACACTTTGATCCCTATATTATAGGACCCTAGAACCACATATTTGACCTTAGGTCTAGGAAGCATGTCTCAGACACCATTCTTCATGATCAATTCACATTCCTCACTCATCACATTTTTCCATACTTGGTGCTTTACGGCTTCTTCGAATGTGCAAGGTTCAACTTAAACAATAGTACTCATGGTAGCCAAGTACCCTTGAATACCTATTAGGATTCTTACTTTCACGAAATATCCCTCTTGGATCAGTATGTCTTTCAGTATGTTCGAGAGTATCATTGAGCCGTAATGGTCTTTTCCTTGAGGTAGAGGGATCACCAGGAGGTGGATCAATAGGATCCATCAGGCCATCAACATCAGACCTAGACTCATTCAACAAAGGCACTTCTTGTGATTTAGTAATATCATCATCATCCTTCCTTGGGATGGGGATATCTCCAGCTATCCCAAGGGAAATATCTTAATCAAAGGAAAGATGTCAACTTACTTCCACATCTCTTTGACCAGGTACATATTTTTTATATGCCTTTGAATTTTCATTATAGCCAACGAATATACCTTTCTTCCCAGAGGCTTCAAACTTATTCCTTTTCTCTTTAGGCACATGAAAGTATATCGGACAACCAAAGATTCTAAAATGAGAAACATCATGTTTCTTACCAGTGAAGACTTGCTCGGGTGTCTTGAAATCCAAGGCTTGATGTGGGCTCCTATTTTGAGAGAGTACAAAAGGAAAACTGATTAGCGCAATACCAAGTCAAATTAGCCCTGTCAAATTCTGTTGTCAAACTTCAGCCCTAACCAGAAAGTCAACATTGGTCAAAACAACAGTGAAATACCTCCTTTAAAGCTTGGTCAAAGGTAGTAAAATTTGACCTCCATCAATTTTCAATGTCAACCCAAAACAATCACAAAAACTCTGGTCAACTCAACAGTCAAATAGGCATGTGGTCAACGTAGGTCAATTTTTGTGCCTGTCAATGCGCCTAAGGAAATTGAAATTTTGCCCTCAAAACCACAGTCAAAATTGGTCAAAACGACCTTAGTCAACACTAGTCAAACTCTCTGAAATTTTGCAATTTCAGTTCTATGATTTAGCCCAGAAATTTTGTTCTCCTAACCACACATGAGAGAGAGAAGGGGGGGTTGCCCAAGCTGTACAAACCAATTTGATGAAGAGAGAGGGGTTGCCTAAGCTGTACAAACCAATCTGATGAAGAGAGAGAAGAAATCTGTGAGTGATGGATGTGCCAAATGAGGTGTGAGGTCTCTTGTATTTATACAGTTCGTTGTGGGTGAGGAGACACATCCATTGGACTTCTTGAGTGTGTTGAAGAATCTAGGGAAAATTAAGTTAATGAGATTCCTCTTGCCATGATAACTATTTGTGAGGTATTTTAACTTTTTCTTCTTACCACAATCTTTTCTTGTTATTGTTAGAGTGTGTCTTCTCAATTCATCAAATATTTACCAAAACAAAAGCGACAAGGACACAAGATGTTGGTTTTCTGCCAAGGCCAAAACCTCTCACTCTTTGAGAGGAAAACTCGCACAAAATTCTTTTTATAGATATTCCAATTAACGAATACCAAGACCATGACCCTTTACCTATTTAGCCACTCTAAGACCAAGACACCAATCCTCTTCTTTGTCACTGCTGAGATCATCATCTTTGTTGCACCAATGAGGTCATCACTAATGCAACACTGAGATCTTCATTACCGCTGCAACACCATTATTGCACCTTCACCAAGCTCTTCATTAACGAGATCTCCATATTGAGATATGTATATATATGAATGAGAGTTGCACCTAGATCCACTGGGATCATGACTGTCTCACCATAGTTGTACCTTCACCAAGATCATAACCTTGTGACTATATCTCCATCAAGATCGAGAACATAACTATGCTAGGTTCATGATTGCATCTTAAAGTATGTTGAGACAGAGCTTGTCACTATAAAATCTTTTCATCATAATTATGTTGAGACTATGTGCACTAATGTGGGATCTCTCAGATCATCTTCATCACTAAGACTATGACTTTGTTTTCTTCCTACATTAAGATCTTCACCGAGACTGCGGCTGTGTTCTCCTTACACTGAGATCTTCCTTGTCACAACTATACCTACACTGTCTCTTTGTGGTACCCATCCGAAAGTGTCTCATTGTTTTTTCCATCCTAAATTTCATAGGTGTATATGCGAAGATCTCAAACCTGTGCCCATCTGAAAATAAAAAATAATCTTAGTTATGCTCCTTTTTTTGCGCGGACCCTAGCTGGGTATATATAGTAGTTTGTCCTCCATATTTGAGGCGACATGACAGAGTGAACCGACATGTCTCCTTGTGACTGCTTTTAATTCGATTTTGCAGGCCGACATGATGAAGAGGACAATGCTTATCATTTGGAGGGATTCATGACATTGTTTATGACTCAGATACATTTGATACATGCCCAAGAAGGGTTCTTCATGACATTGACTCTTTGACTCAATAATAAATCCTAAGGCTCTCAAGAGGAGCCACTAATATATAAACCCTCTTACTGATGAAAACCATGTAGTAAGGCATACCAAAATTATTTTATTTCTTTTATTTCATCATTTACAAAGATCGTGTCATTATGAAGACCGAACCTAGTTAACCTTTCTTCAACAAAGCCTACATGATGATGAGGCCAACCTGAACAATTTGCACACGTGTCGTCATAAATTCAAAATCACCCTTCTACTTGTCTGAATGAGATGATCTTTATATCAATATTGGACCTCTCGAAAAGAGGAATCTAATGCAATCATCATCTCCATCAAATGAGTTGTCCCAAGGTAGAATTTGGCCATAGTTGCCAATTTCAACACTCCCTCTCAACTAGGGAGAATTCCACCTGCCAATACATTTGTCACCATCATGCCATCCTTTCGTCATGTACCATCTCTGATATCTCTGCTCTGCTTTGTTGAACCATGAAGTAATAATGAAGAAGAATCAATCAAGAGTGAGTACATGATATCAATGTGCTTGGAGTGGTCGTGGAACACAAGACTCTCTGAAAGGAGAATCCCACTCTAGTTGTCGCAGAAGATCACAGTGGTATCCAACAAATAGCTAACTGAAAAGCTTCCTCAACCAAACAACTTCACAATAGGCCATACTACCTACAATGTATTCAACCTTGGTGGTGCTTAGTGCAACTAATTTCTGCTTCCTGCTCATCTAAGAAATTGAAGCATGCCCCAATGAGAAGCAACATCCAACGTGCTCTTATGATCCACCAACTGCCAGCCCAGTCAACATTTGTATTTCCATGCAGTCTCAAATTCCTAGCAGTGTATCTCAAACCATAATCGATTGTGCCACGCAGATATCTCAAGAGATTGTTGACAACAATCCAATGTAAGTGATGAGGATTGACCATAAATTGACTCAATGTATTCACAATGAAGCATATGTCAGGACAAGAGTTTACCAAGAACATCAGGGCCCCCACAAGTTGTCGATACTTGGAAGGATTTACCAATTCGGGCCTAACAACGTTTCCACATAGCTTCCCGAAGTTGAGTTCCATCGAAGTAGACACAAACTTTCATTCCACTATCCCACATCTCTTGAGTAGCTTCACAATGTATTTTCACTTAAAAAGGAAAATCTCACCTGGCTTTTGCCAGACCTCCAAGCCTAGAAAGTAGTGCATCAAACCTATGTTCTTCATCTCGAATTCAGAAGCCAATTCCCTTTTGCATTGACAAATGGGAGGGTCTACACCTGTCAGAAAAAAATCATCCACATAAAAGACCAGAATGAGAGCCTGTCCTTTTCAACGTTGAAGTATAGGTTCAGGTCAACTTCACTCCTTGTAAAACTCAAATTCATAAGATAGCTATCAATCCTCTCATACCAAGCCCTAGGGGCTTGCTTTAACCCATAATGAGCTTTATTCAACCTGCATACATGTGTCTTTCGATCTTGAACTTTGAACCCCTCATGTTGTTCTACATGACTTCCTCCTTAAGCGAGGCATGCAAAAAAACAGTTTTCACATCCATTTGGTGTAGGCTCCATCCTTAAGAGGCAACAAGAGCTATAATCGAACGGATAGTGGTATATCGAGCAACCGGTACAAATATCTCGTCATATTCCACCACTTCCTTCTGAGAGAAGCCTCGAGCAACGAACCTGGCCTTGAACTTTTCAACACTTCCATCAACGCCATGTTTGATCATGTAAAGCCATTTTGAAGTCACCACTAACTTGTCCTTGGGTCTAAGAACCACATCCCAGACATCATTCTTCATGATCGATTCATATTCCTCGTTCATCGCATCCTTCCATACTTGTTGCTTCACCGCTTCTTCGAATGTGCAAGGCTCAAATTGAACATTGGTACTCATAGCAGCAAAGTATCCTTGATGCCTAGTGGGCTTCTTAGTTTCCCTAAATGTCCCTCTCGGATCAATATGCTTTTCAGCATCTCCGAGAGTGTATTTGAGCCACAATGGTCTTTTCCTTGAGGTAGAGGGATCACCAAGAGGTGGATCAATAGGATCCATCAGGCCTTCAACATCAGGCATTGGATCATCGGTTAGAGATTCATCCTTCTTTCCTACATCATAATCATTGTCCTTCCTAGGGATAAGAAGATATCTCACTTTCCTAAGGGAAAAATCTTCATTGAAGGTGACATCATGAATTATTTCCACTTCTCTTTGATAAGTTACATAGATTCTATATGTCTTCGAAGTTTCATTGTAGCCCACAAAAGTTCCTTTCTTCCCAGATGCATCTAGCTTGCATATTTCTCTTTTGGCATATGAAAATATATGGGAACAAAAAATTCTAAAATGAAAAAGATTAGGCTTCTTAATGGTAAAAACTTCTTCGGATGTCTTGAAGCCCAATGCTTGATGTAGGCACCTATTTTGAACATACACATTAGTGTTGGCAGATTCTCCCCATAAGAACTTCAGTAGGCCTTGGCCATGAAGCTGTTAAGTCCCTATAACACTAGTGATTACCCCATTACTATTGTACTTGTATCCCTTATTAATACTGTTGTGCCCCCATTCTCCCCATATTGTTTTATTGTGCCCCATAGAATCCCTCTATTGTTATTTTGTGGTTTTATATTATTATTGTTAGGTCGGCTAGGTTATATTGTGACTCCTTAGACTCCTATATATAGAAAGGAGGTTTTGTCATTTGAATCATCAAAGAATTGTTCATTTATGTAATGTAAAGGAGGTTGCTCCCTCAAAGAGGGTGAATTCTAAGGCGTTGATATATCTTTTCTATCTTTTTTGTGCTGGTTTCATAACAATTTGGTATCAGAGCTTTGGATTCTAGGGTTTCGCTGCTCCAAATAGGTCATCGTGGCATTTTCGCTATAACTTTTTTGCTGGAATGTTTCAGAAGCTAAAAAAAAAACCCATTTGGGACGAAATCATTTTGAACCTCAGCTCTGAATTTCAGAGCCTTTCACACTATATTTGCGGAGATATGATATGAGGAATTTGGTTTTTTTGCAGACTCCTGAATTACATTCCAAACAGGTGACCTAGGGAAAATCGTCATAACTTTCTCTCTGAGCATCGGATTGAAATTTTGTAAGAAGGTACAGAAATAAGACGGACTGTAGTTTCTTGTATATATTTTTCAGAGCCAAAGGTTGAAACAGTGACTCGTGGCACGTCGTACAAGTTCACTCTACTGAACTAGTATATAATCAGGTCACTGCGGGAGATTTAGCATAACTCTTCCTCGGAGAATCCAATTTGGATTAGACTGGTGGCATTAGAAAGAGGACGCAAAGGGCTACCACAGGTCGCAATTTCAGAATTGGATGATCTGGAATTACAAAGATACATCATATCCAATATCAATCTCCTACAAAGTGAAAAAAGGTGTGTAGTTTTTTTAAAAATTTTGCAAAAGCTTGGTTTGAAAAATTATTTTGAAGGAATTCAAAAGGCATAGTAAAGCATTATTATCGATAATTGATGCCCCGAGGAAAGAAAATGCAACAAGTGTCACTTGCACAAAAAGGAACAGAATCTAAGATGGATGGTTTAAAGAATTATGTAGAAGCTAAGATGGATGGTTTAAAGAAAGGCATAGAAGCTAAGATGGATGGTTTAAAGAAAGTTGTGGAAGCTAAGATGAATGATGTGGAAGCTAAGATGGATGATTTGAAAATAGATTTAAAGAGAGACATGGAAGATTTGAAGGCAAATTTAACAAAGTTTCTACAAGAAATGCTTACTAATGGTGAAAAGGTAGTAAAGGAAACTCATGATGAGAACAAAAAAAATTTTAATCATGATTTCATAGACTCTAATGCTGGATCGAAGACCCACCATATTCCAAAAATCAATATGAGGAAGTTGATGGCAAGGATCCCACAACATGGATATTACAGATATAGCAATTTTTCGATCTCAATAATGTGCAAAACACACAAAAGGTACGTATTGCAACTTTATATTTGGAACCAAATCAGTTTGTATGGTATCAATGGCTTTGCTCTCGTAAACAAATTATCACTTGGGCAATTTTTACGGAAGAATTGACAGCACATTATGAGGATACAAAAAGCAACACTTTTTTTAGCCAATTGATAAGTCTCAAACAAAAGGGTTCAATAATGGAGCACATTGAGGAGTTCCAAAAATTGAACATAGGGGTAAAAAATATTCCAGAGGAGCATAGGATTGATGTGTTCATAGGGACTTTAAAGGATAATATCCAACATGATGTTCGCCTTTGGGAACCTGATTCATTAGAGAAGGCATTCAGGTTAGCAAGAAAAAATGGAAAGCAAAATTATGGCAACTAGGAAGCATACCAGTCACAACTATAAAGATGGAAGTGTTGTTACCCCCAGCCTTCCACAACCTATAAGGTTGACACC
>APFE031710801.1:46504-67568 GCA_000404065.3 Pinus taeda
TAAAGAAAGTTTGAATAGACTCGTCTCGGCCCTTCTTCATATTCTTCAACTTGTTCTTGAGGAATAGCACTTGGTTCACATTGTTTACTCGGAACATAAGTATCAGTTTTTCATACATCCTCTTGGATGTGCCTAGTTCAGATATGTAGGCAACCAGACTCTTATTTATGGATTCCCTGATCAGCAGCTTTGCTCTGATTTCTCCCTTCTTATACTTGTTTCTAACAGCAGCAGAGGCATTTGATGGAGGTTCTTGAATCTTCCCTGTCACATGATCTAGAAGATCATGATCTTCCAATTTGAGATCTAATATCATCTTCCAGGCATGGAAGTCATCACTTCCAGTCAGCTTGTCATCCTCCCTGAATTCAAGCTTAGTGGATTCCTTTGATGATGATTGCTATAGATAGAGTTTGTCTTCACCTCAGCTTTGATACCATGTAAAGTTTTTGTAGATGTTCTATGCTAAGAGCAATTTCACTTTTCTCACAGCAATCATACAAGTAGTTAAGCAAAATGCAGATAGAACATATAAGCAGATTTTACAGAAGACAAATCAGAAACAAGAAAAATGTGTGTGTTCGTTTCGGCGGTCAACAGGATGCTTCAACCAACAAAGTCTCCTTTGGTCAGCCAGCCCAGCATGTGTCACAACAACCCTCCAACCAGTAGATGAGTCAACCCAAGTCAATTCTACAAAAGTCAACGCTGTCCTGAAAAGTCAACGCAGGGGCAGCAAGCTAAAAGTCAACGCAGCAGCAAAACGGTCCACTCTTTGACCTCGATTTTTGTGCCAGGTAGTACGGCCTTCAAAAATCGAACTTCCCACAAATTTTCAGCTTGATTGGACCAAGGGTTGACCAAAGTCAACGCTGGTCAAACTTTCTGCAAAACCCTAGCAGCAGAAAATCTGTACAGTCTGTCCTCTTCGTCCTTCCCACGTGTGGCTGAAATTCGTCCTCCAGGTAGCTCGTACTCTTTAGGATGAGAGAGGAAGATGTGAGTTGTGTTGTGTGAAATTCTCTCCAACTTTTCCTGTATTTATATCCATCAATGAGGGTGTGTGACACATCTGTTGGGCATGTGAGCCTACATTACAAAACTGGCCGACCTTGCACATATAATTTATTAAGAATAATAATTTCAAAATATAAGTTCTGCTCATCGGATTAAGACTATTTTTATATGGATTTTACACCTCTCAGAAAGAGGAATCCAACAAAAATATTAGCCTCTTAATCTGATCATCAGAACATGGAGTTTGGACCTAGTTGTCCAAATTTAACATGAAACTATTGAATATCTTTTTATCAAGAAGATTTGGAGCACTATAACAAAATAGAAGCAAAGGTAGAGGATGAGTTATCTTTTGGTGCAAGATTCATTTATGTTCTACTATAAAATCCTTAGTTTAGATATAATGTTTCCCAGCCTCCTTACCAATTGGGGTGGAGAAATCAAGGAATACCTTAACAACCCATTGTGTAGGTTTAGTGATGATGTGAAGTCCATATTGTAGTGGGCAAAGGCGAAGAGTAATTTGTTTATGGGCAAAGGCAAAAGAGGTATATATAAGGGGAATTTACTTGTTTTTTACTACATAATTATATGGTTTCATGCCCATTTTAATCTAACTCATTTATTGCTTCATCATTATATCATTTGCGTTTATTCATGCCCATTTTAAATTTAGATGCAATATAGAGCTAGAAAGGTGAATGAACACTGATGAAACTATTGACTATCTTTTTATCAGGAAGATGTGTAGCACTATAGCAGAAGTAGAAGCAAAGGTATAGGATGAATTATCTTTTGGTGCAAGACTTATTTATGTTCTACTATAAAATCCTCTTAGTTTAGATACAATGTTTCCCAACCTCCTTACCAATTTGGGGTTTATAATTTTTGGTTACTTCTATTAAAATTAGATGCATCTTATATTATTTGTCATTCTCTTATTTCTTATTTATTAAGTGTACAGTGCAAATGCAGGTAAAGAAAGATGGACGAGTAAAGGTGGAGAAGCAATGTTGAAACTTTTGAAATATTTCTCCAATGGAAACTTTTGAAATATTTTTATGTAAGAGAGACTTGGAGTGATGTGGGAGAGTTCAAAGGTAGAGTGTGAGTTCTTTTTTGGTTCTAGTATGCATATCTTCTCCTCTTCAATACTATTGTTCTACTCTCCTTCCTTATTGAGGGTTTATGATTTTTGATCATGAAATTTTCAATAAAATGTACTTTTGCATAATATTATTGATAAATTTTTGTCTTGGCTTAAGATTAAGATTTCTCATAATTTCTTTGAATGTCTAGTTAAACTTTAATATTTCTTATAATTTTTTTGTTGTTTGTCTTAAAAATTTTTGGTCTTCATTTAATATTTTATGTTTCGACTTTTGTTGGATTCAGTACGTGGAGATATAGAGGCAGGTGCTATTGATGGTGCAGATTGCATAAGTGCATTAGGTGAAGGGGAAGATTAAGCAAGAGGAGGAGGGTGGGTATGGTATCATGTGTGTCCACATTTAAATTAAATGCATTCTATATCATTTGGGATTTATTTATATAGTGAGTGCAATTCAAATCTAGGTAAAGGAAGGTGGAGGAAAAATTTAATTTTGTGTGCGGGAGACTTGGAGAAGTGTAGGAGAGTGCAAAAGTACAAGGTTAGTTCTCTTTTTAATTCCGACATGGATATTTTCTTGTTTCAATACAATGATTCTACCTCCTCCTTTGTTATTGAGGAATTATGAATTTTTGTTTATGCATAGTTCCATCTATGTTTATTTGAAATTTAGGCATCTTACATTATTTGTCATTTATCTCATTATTGACATAATGCAATGCAAGTAGTGCAACATAAAATATTACTAATTAAACTACTAAAATGTCCTTGTGAGAGAGATTGCAATAGCATGCAAAGGTATAGGTGAGTTCTCTTTTGGTGCAAATGTCCATATATGATCTACTATTACCTATATATGATCCTTCTTCCTTACCTATTTAGGGTTTATTTCTTTTAGTCTTTACATAAAATGTACTTTCTAGTATATAAGATTGCTCATAATATTTTTGGTCATTCTTTGATATTACTCTTAATATTTTTCATTCTTTATTTCATATATCTTACAACATTTTATATTTCATATATCTTACTATGTTCTATGCGTATTTCATATTTTTGCATGTTATTTAATTCATATATCTTACAACATTTTATATTTCATATATCTTACAACGTTTTATGTGTATTTCATATTTTTGCATGTTATTTAATTCAGTGCAATACAATGCAGATAGTGGAATATGGAGGATCATCAATGAAACCACTGAAATATCTTTAAGAGAGAGGTAAAGTGTAGAGGTAGAGGTAAAGTGTAGATAGGAGTTTTTTAGGAGTTTTTTTTGGGTGCTAAATTCGTGTATGATTTGCTATGAAATTCTTCTATGAAATACAACAATTATCCCCTTCTTACCTATATTCAGGGTTGGTGATTTTTAGTGTTTGCATAAGATGTACTTTCTAGTGCATAAGATTAATCATTATATTGGTGGCTTTATTTAAGATTTCTCATAAAATATTTTTGATATTTGTCATATTTCGCACAACATTTTATGCGTATCTAATATTTTTCATATGTTTTTGGTGTACAGGGTGTCCTTGGTTGGCCTTGACACATTTTGGGGTTGCAGATTGAAGTCTTAATCTATTGTTTCTCTCAACTTGTTTTTTTGTTTGTTTGTTAATTTTGGTGTTTTGCACAATTGTTAGTTGCATCTTTTTCTATTGTTGTATTTTGCCACTTTTATGGATTTTATTTTTTTGCATTTATGAGCATGGCCATGCTAACTTGTGGCTTGATATTTTGTTTTTCTTATGAGCTCTCATTTTTTATTTATTTTTTCATTATTTTTTCTTGGGTGGGTGAGGATATTAAAGAGGTCCTTACAACCCATTCTATGGGTTTTGATTGTAGTGGGCAAAAGCGATGGACGTATGTATTGAGTAATTGAGTAATTTACTTGTTTGCTACCACATAATTTTATAGGTATTGAGTAATTTACTTGTTTGCTACTACATAATTATAAAGTTCCATGCTTGTTTTAATTTAACTCATTTGTTGCTTCATAATTATATCATATGTTTTCCTTTAAATCTAAAGGAAATGCAAATTAAAGAAGGTGGAGGAGCATTGATGAAATCATTGAATATCTTCGTGTGAGAGATGTGGGGCAATATAGCAAAAGTAAAATGGCTTTGAGGGTGAGTTATCTTCTAACATAAATGGTGAGTTCCTTTATTTAGTTTTTCCATTGATATTTCTTATTTTATATCATATGTTTTCCTTTAAATATAAAGGTAATGCAAATTAAAGAAGGTGGAGGAGCATCGAAGAAATCATTGAATATCTTCGTGTGAGAGATGTGGGGCAATATAGCAAAGGTAAAATGGCTTTGAGGGTGAGTTATCTTCTAACATAAATGGTGAGTTCCTTTATTAGTTTTTCCATTGATATTTCTTATTTTTTTGCATTTGTGAGCATCACATGCTATTTTGTTTTGTTATCAAGTCCTCTCTTTAAGAACATTGGTTTGCCTCCTTTTTCACTTATTTAATGTTGACCATTACTCATCAACTCTATGGTAAGATTTCTCATACTATTATTTAATATTTTTCAGAAAACTTTTGTTGTTCCTCTTAAAATTTTATGATTTATGTTTAATATTTTTTGGTTTGGTTGGGTAGTTTGTGAAATAAAGGTGGGTCCTAGTGTTGATGGAATGTAGATTCCAAAGGTGCATTAGGGGAAAGTGAAGGCTAAGAATTATGAGGTATATATGATTCCATGTGTGCTTATTTAAATTAGAAGCATCTTAAATTTTTTGTGATTTATTCATTTATTGAATGCATTACATTGCAGATAAGGGAAGGTGTAGAAGCATTAATGAAACTATTGTTTATTGAGCGCATTGCAATGTAGATAAAAGGATGTGGAGACACATTGATGAACCTATTGAAATATCTTTGTGAGGGAGATGCATGGGACAATTTAGAAAAGTGCAAAGGCATGAGACAAAGGGTAAGTCCTCTTTTAGTTTTGTTATGAGTTTCTTTTTTTTCAAATATGATGGTTCTCCTCCCTCCTCACTTATTTAGGGTATACAATTTCTGGTCTTCATAATATGATTTTCTACATAAAATTACTTATAAATTTGTGATTTTTCACACTACATTCAATATTTGTTTAATATTTCTAATGCAAATTTTGTTTCCATTGTGAGATTTTTCATAAGATATTTTGGTCTCTATTTAATTTTTTTGGTTTGTTTTTTTTGGGCTTAGTGAGTAGGGAAGTTAAAGTAGGTCCTATTCCAACAAAATTGTGCATTTATCGAGATAAATTCCAAAAGCTCAAGTGTGGGATCTTGTGTACTCAAGAGGAAGCCAATGTCACTTCGCCAATTTTCTCACTTCTGGTCGACTCCCTCTAGATCAACTAAGGTTCTCCCTACTAGATATCATAGATTTAATGTCATGGTCCAACCATGTCAATAGTTCCTTCAAATATCACCAATCAAAGGATTGAACCATTAGGTTTTAAGGTGGATAGGACTGCTAGAGTTCTTTTGGGTAATTTCTGGGTTTGAGTTCAAGGGAAAGGTCCCCAATGAAACAAAAGCAAGGAATCACAGAGTAAAGCCCCAACAAATAGTTTAAATGATTTATGAGGACCAAGGGGTGATGGAGGATAGACGATTAATGCCTTAACTTGCCAATATATTTTGGGGGCATATGGGATCAAGGAGCGACACAATTTGAGAGAAATAGAGTAGATTTAGATTCAAAGACCAAAGCAAACTAACTTTTGTGCCCTAGAGTTTTCACTTAGTGTTCTTCAATATTCAAAGATGGGATAAGGGAGAGCTAAGCTTAAGTAATCTCAAAAGAGCTTGATGAGAGGTCCAAAGATGCTTGGATCAAATTTACACCTTCAAGGACCCTAGAGGACTAACTTGCGTACCCTAGAGGCCAGGGACTACCCACAATTTTTAAGGATAAATAAGAGAGGGAGTTGCACTTAGGTCACCTCAAAATAATTTGATGAAAATATTGTTGAAGGAAGATAATGAGATAAAAATACCAACAAAATTATGGTAAGGAATAATCTATCAAAATTCACCAATAACCATTCATGAAAATGTCTATCCACATCAACAAGGCCTTTCTCATTAGGATCTACCAATATCTATCCAGAGGGAACTATTCACATAAGTGCAACTTCTCATGAATTCGTTCAAGTTATCCATCCATAGACAAAATTATGAAACAAGAGGAAATTTTAGAAATTTTAGAATTTGCTAAAGGATTTCTTATAGAGGAGGTGTTCAACTTCCCTTGCATTAAAATATTAATTTTCTAGGCTAAAAAGCCCCTACTCCCTCCTACAGAATTTGAGGGGGATTCTGCCACATGTCTTTAATTAACTAATATAAAGTACATAATTTGAGGGGGATTCATGCCACATGTACAAAGCAAAGGCGCACAAGCCCCCTCAAAGAGATCCATATCTATAAATGAGGGGAAAATAGGGGCCTTTAGCACAACATCCAGTCTTCAAAGGTCCTTCAATGGTGGAAAAAATCTTCAACCTGCCACCAAATTCCTTTAGTCTCCCTCAAATATGGGTGCACAAACTCCCAACCCACATTAGATCCAATGCATCATCTGGAAGGGATTCCAAAAGGGCTCATTCCTCTCACCCTAAGTTGCAGGAAATGTGGACCCCCTCTTGTACCAGCCGCATTTCGGTATGGAAACCACAAAATGTGGCTGAAATGCATTTTAGGCATCAAACCCCATGTTTCAGCGTCTGTACATTGCATTTCAACATCCATACAAAACATGTGGGGCAGTGCGACATGTTTGTGGCTTGTGTGGGCTGAATGCAATTTTTTTTTATAAAAACAATAATTTATGAGTGTGTAGTCTAATATTTAACAGTAGGGCCCTACTTATATTATGCAATTAATGACAATGTTAGATGTATGCTATGTAATCAATGGTAATGTTAAATTCTTAAAGTAAAAGTCCTTTTAATAAAATTGTTAACATTACTATTAATAGACTCAGGATGTTTGAGAGGTTCTAACGTCATTGGATTTAATATGGAAAAAGTAGAATTTTAGATCCCACCCCAAATTCAACAGACTTAACAACTTTTAGAATTCTTTTAGAATTTTAGAATTGAGGGATTGCAACGTTTCCATAAAATTTTGTCATATACAAGGGTATGTAACTAGCATTTAATCAAGAGCACCCCTCTATCTCGTTCTACCTACGAAGACAACACCTCTGGGGACATCTACCAAGAAGCAAACGACCCTTGTGATATCGAACTTGGAAATGTTCCCAGGAAAAGACTTAGAAGGGAATCTGAAGATGATACCAAGTAGCCCAAGAGCATGAATTAGGTGGTTGAGTCAAGGGCATTAAATCATGAATTTTAGCACTAAGCACGGATGAGAATCCCTAAGGGTATGTAACTAGTATTTAATCAAGAGCACCAAGCCCCTCTATGTACCTTAATGTTAGTGGCATTGATTGTTGAACTCCTTAATTATTTTAATGCTTAGAGGGTGATATTGATCATGAGGATCCCAACATAGACAATGCTTTCAACAATATCTAAGTATTTGTTGTAGCTCTTGAATATTGTTTTCCAAAGTCTCTAACACCTAGCTCAACCAAGTCATGGAACCCCTTTATGTCAAGGCCATTTACATTTTTCATGCTCCAAATATAATTGATTCTTTTTGTATCAAAGTGATAGAAATACTTGGTGTTCTTTTACCACCCGCAAATCAACCTAGGTGGCTTTTCTTTTAATCCTTCAATCCATATCCTTTTGCCTTAACAATTTAACCTTCCTTTTACTTTCAAGTTCTTTCAATCTCAACAATTCATCATCCTTGAAAATGCCTCTATTGCCTCTATTATTATCAGAGAATATCAGTCAATTGTTTTATGACAGAGTTAATGATTATTGTAGTTACTGGCCGTTGTAACAAAGTAAACAATATGTTGAATGCTCTTTTCAATATGGTTAGGCATGTTTTAGGTTGAGGGAGAATATGTTTCTAGTAGTAGGTGAGCCTTACTTCTTTCTAATTGATGGATGACTTCATGCCCAAGAATCCAATATACCCCTGAATTTCAATGCATCTAAAAACTTAAAAGTGTCTCAAGTTTGAACAATATCGTGGATGTCTAAAAATCTAAGTTAAACATATGAACTAACACCCCTTTCTAACTAGAAATATTTCTTGTATTCCCTACATCTAGATGTCAGTTTTTCCAATTTATATTCTCACTTGTCCAATTTTTCAAGTAGGACAAACTGTTTAAAATTTCCCCTAGCACATTTACCTTTGAATCTAAGAATTTAGTGGGTGGTTAAAAATTAAAATAAGTGATATGAGCTGGATAACACTGCAGAACATCAATTGTTATGCCCAAGAATCCAATGTACCACTAAATTTTTCAGTGCATAAAAGAAGTGTCAAGTTTCAAGAATATCGTGGATTGCTAAATATCTGATTTAAAGATCTGAACCAACATCCCTTTCGACCTAGAAATGTTTATCGTATTGCATACATCTAGATGTCAGTTTTTCCTAAATATATTCACTTATCCAAATTTTCTAGTAGGACAAACTGTTCAGTTCTTTTTTCTTGTTCTTGTTGCACAATTTGTTTTCCAAAATTTTTGGGCTTTTTGCAACTTTGTAAACTATGTTTTTCTGCATGATTTTTTAATTGGGACATGGTAGAACTATTTTTTTGATGGGAAAACAATTTTCTTTCTTGTGAATACATTAATATTGAGCATTCTATCAAATTCCTTGACCTTAAGGCAAGGCACGTAAGGTTGGACTTCTTTTCAAGGTTTATTTAATTATTTTTAAATAGTCAGGTTTGAAGCAAATAGAAAAAGTTGACACATGTATAATTTTTTCAGTTGTTATTTATTTTCAATTCATAAGTTATTTTCACCACATTGATATTATTTTCACCACATTGATATCCACATTTTTAGGAGGGGATGGAGTGGATGACATTAGAAAGCATTCAAGAAGATATTAGCTAATTCTATAATTTATTTTTGGTTTGTAGGCTCACATTTTTAAGTTTTTTTGGTTCAATTTAGTATATTGTTGGTAATGCATATTGTGATTAGTCCAAATGTTGTAAATACAACCTTTTGATGATTAGTTATATCTACTTCCTTGTGTAGACTATTACGATTCCATGCATGTTCCTTTATGTTATGGTAACATAGAAGAAACTTTTGTGCTTCCTCCAGATGCTACAATGCTGGTTTAGGACATTCAACAAAAGAGGAACCTTACTGCTGCTGAAGGTATTGGAAAAAATGTATAGTTTAGAACGGTGTAGAAATCATGTTGTAACATGTTTTATGTCATCTTTTGCTAATGAATTTTAAGGAGCTAACATTTTGGATGTGTTTTATGGATTCAATGTTTGTGTTTGTATATATGCAACTTGCTTTGGTTTTCAAGAGTGCTATGAATAACAGGAATAGGTAGGGATAGGTGGCATTCATGGTTGAGCAGGTTCGTTCTTTCCACACTGGCCTTTGCTTTTATCATGCATAATCCATACAAACATATTGTTTTCGCAAATCAAGATTTTTAATGTTGCATAATTTTTTTAGCACAAGTAGCATGGAATTTTGTGAATAATGGGTGAGTGTTCCAGTCTCTTATCCTTATTCTGCAATATTTTATGCTTTTTGGATTGCATGCATCTCTGGATTTTCAACAACATTAGAAAATTGTTTTGTGTTACAGGGATTACAACCCTCTGCGTCCAATGCAAGCCTTAACATATCGATGTTGGAGCTATCTTTCTTCCTGCTAAGTATTTGAAGATTAAACTGCCATTAGATGGAGAGAGGCCTTGGTGGGAATATTTTCACGTAATTTGGGTTAGCTAAAACTTATTTGCTTTGATATAATTTGGTGTTTTTGCAGAGTGTTCGGGTTTATAATAATTTTCAAATTTTACATAATGTCATCATATCTAAATATGTTTTTTGATTGCTCATACACATGAATTGTTGTTAGGCGAGATATATTAGGAAGTAGGGGACTGATTATTAGAAGTGACTTGTCAATTTGTGACATGTAGGAATCTACCCACTACAATTGTTAATTTATATGCAGGGGACTGATTATTAGAAGTGACTTGTCAATTTGTGACATGTAGGAATCTACCCACTACAATTGTTAATTTATATGCAGAAGTTAGCAATCAAATGCTGGATCTATATGAACAAACCCAAGTCAACATCCACTTCAAATGACATCACCTCTCCTTAAGGTGTGTATAATAAATTAAAGTCTTCATATAGTAATATTATACAGATTTAGTTGAGTGAAAAGACCATATCAAAAGCAATTATTGCAGTGAACACCAATCATTTATTTGTTAGAACTATTTCTTCACAGTAGCTTGAGTTTTGCTGATATTGCAGGTAAACACCAAGTATAAATCCATGTAATGACAAGGCTGCTTGGGCATGTAAATCAAGGTTCGGCAATTCCAAAGTCTGTTACAAACTGATAAAAAAAAAGCAAATATGAAACAATAAAGAATTCAGCTACTAAGAGTAAGCTAACATTAGTGGTGATTTCAGGTAAAACGAGTAACGTGGTAATTTCATGTAAAACTAGTAACATGGATGTAGAAGAGCATTTTGTCAATACAAATTTTGGGGTTATTTGTGTTCTTTTAAATTAGAGGCATTTTAATTTATTTCTTGTTTATTTAAATATTGAGTGCAATGCTATGTAGGGAAAGTAACATGGAAGATAATTGATGAAACGATTGAAATATCTATGCGAGAAACACTAAATTATAGTGCAATGAAGAGGTAGTGGTAGAGGTGGGTTCTCTTTGGTGCAAAGTCTATGCTATCTTCTATATCATGTTGTCTTTGTTTTATATTTATCATAAGATATTTGGTGTGTATTTAATATTTCTTATAAGAATATTTTATGGTCTCTATGTAATACTCTTCTATTTTTTTGATGTGCAGGATGTCCTTGATCGGCCATGGGCAATTTTTGGAATCATCATATTGTCTTTGTTTTATATTTATCATAACATATTTGGTGCGTATGTAATATTTCTTATAATAATATTTTATGGTCTCTATTTAATACTCTTCTATTTTTTTGGTGTGCAGGACGTCCTTGATCGGCCATGGGAAATTTTCCTTGATGTCCTTGATTGGCCATGGGCAATTTTTGGAATCATCATGTTGTCTTTGTTTTATATTTATCATAAGATATTTGGTGTGTATTTAATATTTCTTATAATAATATTTTATGATCTCTATTTAATACTCTTCTATTTTTTTGATGTGCAGGATGTCCTTGATCGGCCATGGGCAATTTTTGGGATTGCAGAGGTCCTTGATCGGCCATGGGCAATTTTTGGGATTGCAGAGAAGAGTCCGTGTCTACTATTTCTTTTTGTTTGTTTTGTTTTTATTATTGCTATTTGTATCTTTTACTATTGATTTTTGTTTGTTACTTGTTCTTTTTACATTTTTGAGCATGGCCATGCTAAATTGTAGTTTGATATTTTGTTTTTCATGTTTGCTTTCCTTTGATTTGTTTTGTTTTTATTTTTTCCCACCTTTGTTCATGGTTTTCGTCTTCAGTTCTAAGAGAGGAAATTAAGACAAGCATTAACAAAGTCAATGAAGATTCAACAAATGTAATGGGCAAAGATGGAGGAGGTATGTATGAGGGAGTGAAATTTGTTGCTACATAATTTAGTCGTTCCAATTTGTTTTAATTGAACTCTTTTGCTACTTATTACTTGCTTCTAATTAAGTAGAGTTTGTAAATATGGATGAAACAAAACAAAAGTTTCAATCGAAGTTATGACAATACTAGTGACAAAGATGGAGATATGTATGAGGGAATTCACTAGTTTGTTGCTACATAATTTAGTGGTTCCACTTTGTTTTAATTGAACTCTTTTTCTATTTATTACTTGCTTCTAATTGAGTAGAGTTTGTCAATATGGATGAAACAAAACAAAAGTTTCAATCGAAGTTATGACCATACTAGTTTTCATCTATAATTGGGAGACCATACTAGTTTTCATCTATAATTGGGAGGGGTACTAAGCCCCTGGAGGGTGTGGGTTTCTTATGTGTGTATTTGTAGATATGGATGAAACAAAACAAAAGTTTCAATCAAAGTTATGACCATACTAGTTTTCATCTATAATTGGGAGGGGTACTAAGCATTAAAGTTTCAATTGAAGTTATGACCATGCTAGTTTTCATCTATAATTGGAAGGGGTACTAAGCATTGAAGTTGGGAAGGGGTACTAAGCACTTTGTGCCATTGGAGGGTGTGGGTTTTTTATGTCTGTATTTCAATCTCAACATTTTTAGTAAAACATGACACATTTGTCTTTTCAGCTCGATAATATCTACAACTTTCTTATTCATGTTTTTTTGAAGGAGCCACAAGCATCATGTACTTCTTCCATCTTTGTATCATAGAGGAATGCACGTTTGACAAGAACTTACCACAATCAAGCAATATAATGAACATAAGCATCATGTACTAATTCCATCTCTCTATCATAGAGGAATGCACGTTTGACAAGAACTTACCAAGCAATATAATGAACATAAAAGAGTGTAAGTAACTTTGGTATGTGTAGGGTTTATGGAGGGGGTTTGATTTTTTGCCATTTCTTCAATCAACTTTAGTTGAGCCTTAATTTGCAAACTAACCTATCTCCTATCTTTAGATGAAGCCTCATACCTCATCCTACATACATGTTTTCGCCATTCTTCAATCAACTTTCATTGGGCCCTAAGTCCACACACTAACCTGACTAACCTGTCTTCAGACCACACAATAGCCTAGGAACATAGGCTAGCTGGCTAGCTAAAACCAAAGAGGGTCTCTAACTCTAACTAGACAAATAGGAGATGAAGGTGAGCCTCAAAAGAAGCAAACGAATTATAAGATTGAAACCATGGCATTCTCTTTAGTCTCAAGATTGAAACCATGGCATTCTCTTTACTTGGCACTTCCTATTATTCTTCCATCTTGCCACTTCACACATTAATGTGACTTCTATTGGCTAATTCTTGCGGAGGGTCAACAATTTTCTATTCCATCTCTTTAGGTTAAGATCCATCATTGTCATATCATGAAGCTGCATGGTTCTTCACATTACTATGTCATGCTGGTTTGAGGTGGAGATCCCACACATTTTTGCACTCCTGTACTCATGATGGGTGTGACTACTTCCTAGCTTTGCTACTTTATAATGTTCTCATTACCCTAGGCATTAACATTAACATTGTATATATAAGCAATACCCTTAGAATAACCTAGGAAAACAACAACTAAAATGGAACAACCTAGGAATACAACTACTAAAATAGAACATGGTCTTTTACTAGACAAGCAGGAGAAATAAGTATTCAACAAATGCATAAAAATATTGAAGCCATTGCTTTATCTCCATTCTCAGACCTTATCCACATGCACTTGCTATGATGCTTCTATTATGCCACTCCACATAGTAATGTGATTTCTAGCCATTAATATTAGTAGAGGGGGGGAAGAACCTATTTTGATCCTTCTCTTTGTGGTTAAGATCCATAACCCTCGCATGGTCCTTCCTTGCGTGATTGTGAAGGTTTGACGTAGAGTGACCACATTTATTTGCCTTCTTGCACTTGTGACATATTTCAAGCAAACAAATCAACTATTCATAATGAAGTTGGTTATAAGTAAATTTAATATTTAATAAGGCCAATTAAGTTCTCTCTGTAAAATTTGGAAGATATCAGTTTATGATGTTTAATAAATGTATTGTGACATTTTCAGTCCCTCCCTCTTGCAGGGGACTATGGTTTTAGCGCAACAATCAAGACTCAAAATACTTTGAAGGTATATTAGGCTGCTCAATTCGATCATTGCCAAGCCCATTATGGGAGCATCCCCCAAATATTGCATTCCATGAGGATTCATCCCTTTTAGGCATGATGTCAAACAATTGCAGAGCATTACTTATCATCCCACAGTTTGCATACAAAGTAATGAAGGCATTCCATATAGATATATCTTAGCAGAATCTCGTTCCCATGACATGGGCATGAACCTCCTTGCCTTCTTTTAAGGCTCCTAAGCTGGCACATCCACTAACAACAGTGGGAAAAATGAATTTGCTTGATTTCATGCTAGCTAGCAGCATTTGGCAAAGAGTTTCAGGGCATTTTCTCCGTCTCCATTTTGTGCATATCCTGCATTAATTGCATTCCATGAGACAACATCGCTCTCTGGCATCTTACTGTTTACCTAATATTTTAGATCTGCCAGGCCTTTTGGTGTAAAAATATCAATCTTTAAGCACATAGTTACCTCAAGTTATCCAGAATGCAAACAGCTGTAGGGTGAAGTCCATCATCTCTTACAAATTCTTCTTTATAGAGCTAACTCTTTATCAAAATGTCTTTACAGATTAAGACTAAAGATTACTGGCATAAGCATTTGCTGCTTTGAACAAAATTTTCTGTTAATGATTGTTTTCCTTTGCAGCTGTAGACTTAAATGTGATAAAGACAGTTTCTTAAATAGCCTTATTTTCAAAACACTTTGCAAAACCAATCATTTATCTTCTGACTTGTGACCTTATGATTTCTAAATGCTAGGCTTTTTTTGTTTGTAACTTTGTCCACAAGCAAGTACCAGAGTATTTTCTCATTTAGAAAAGCTCTTTCCTGCCACTATCTTGGGTCTGGGGGATTTATTTTGAAAGAGAGCATAAACCAATCATTTATCTTCTCACTTGTGACTTATAACTTCTAAATGCTAGGCATTTTTTGTTTGTAACTTTGTCCACAAGCAAGTACCAGAGTATTTTCTCATTTAGAAGAGCTCTTTCCTGCCACTATCTTGGGTCAGGGGGCTTTATTTTGAAAGAGAGCATGATTCCCGACCATACATATTTTCCATGAGATGTATTTTGCGATGTCCTTCCATGCTTTCACCATCATTGGTTAGTTGTTTAGTTTTTTGGCCATAGGATATTTTTCCATGAAAGGCTTAGTTGCCTCCAATCCTTTGCCCACTTGAATGCTGAGATCCTTAATGGTGTTCTAAACATGTTTGGTGAAGAGACAAACTAAAAATAGATGTGGGGCAATTTATTCCTCTGATTGACATAGAGTACATTTGCTGGGCACTTGATTACCCGTCTTTCAGAGATTCTCCACTGTCAAGACTCAAGATTCTTTTTTGCACCATAAGCTAGCAAAAAAAAATCTGATCTTAGAGAGTTAGTCTCCTTCCCAAAACTCTCTAGAAGTTCAATGTAGGAGGGGGGATCTACTTCATCATTAAATGCAAACTCAAGTTCACTCTTAGTTCTTGACATGTCACAACCATTTACATCTGTCTGAAGGCAACATTCATTGTATTCTTTGGCATCGTTGTTACGATGATTGTGGATTGTTATTTCACGAGACATGTCAATAAACTATCTATTACCTTTGCAATTTCTCTAGTGAGGGACAAATCTAGAAATACTAATTCCATACTGACTTTGCATACTCCTCTTTGGAGTATTTTTAGCAGTAACATTCACTACATTGCCCCTGGAATGAATCAGCCCTGTATTCTGATCTGCATTTTGTTGACTAGAGATTTCTCTCCATTCCAGATCATGGTTATATATTTCATATTTGGTGGACCCATTCACCACCTGGCCCACAAAGTCTATTCTCTCTCCATATTCTTTACAAGAATATTGACCAATTACAATATTCAGTTTAGGTTCATGAAATAGGTTCTGTCATTGGAATGTCGCGCATCATTCTCATGGTGACCCTGAATTGTTATTTCACGAGAAGTGTCAGTAAAATGACTATTTCCTTTCCAATCTCTCCGATTCAAGGATGTTGCATATTGCTCTATGGAGTATTATTATCAGTAATGTTCACCAAATTGTCACCAAAATGATTCAAGGATGTTGCATATTGCTCTATGGAGTATTATTATCAGTAATGTTCACCAAATTGTCACCAAAATGAGCCGGCATCATTCTCATGGTGACCCTGAATTGTTACTTCAGGAGAAACGTCAGTAAAATGACTATTTCCTTTCCAATCTCTCTCCGAGTCAAGGATGGTGGAGAGACATCTTAAGTGCCTGAGCTTCCCTCCATTGAAAACACTGAATCCTCTCTATAATAATCACAACCATTGTGTTAACCTCCACCTTGGTATTTAGTTTGACTGGTTGAATCTAGTGTTGCAATAGCACTGGAAATAGTCTCCATTGCTGAAGACTCTTAAGCGAATACAAGCGTTTTGTATACCACTTCCATTTGCTAATTCTACTACAAAAGGAATAATACAAGGAGTCTAGTCTCCATTGCTGAAGATTATTAAGCGAATAGAAGCATTTTGTATACCACTTCCATTTGCCAATCCTACTACAAAAGGAATAATACAAGGAGTCCTGTTGGTTCCTGGCATTTTCTGGTGGCAAAAAAGATGAATCCACTATGTTATAAGATCCCATCTGAAGCTTTAGTTTTGCATCATTATCTTGACCAGTAGAGGAAACTTTTGAGTTGCTACTTAGCAACTTGTTCCCCATTTTCTCATGTGAAAATCTCAAACTATGCTCAAAAAAAGAAATGAAAACTTCACCATTGCTTTGACTAACATGTGAAATGCTATCCAAAGAACGAATATTCAATGATAGCCTAATTTTATCAACCTCTGTTTTGTCAACTCCATCCCTACCAGTGGATTTCTCAGCCACCACTAAGAGAAGTTGAAAATTTAGCCTTTGATCACATGTAATGAGTTTAGTGTATTTCCTTTACAAGAGCTGCATCCTAACAAAAGGACTTGGCTTCATATTGCACAGTATAGTATAGACATACCAACATGAAAGATGCCACAGCTTGATCTACTCTGTTGCAACTTACAATCAGAAGATCAGCTACATGACTTTGTTGAAAGAGGCTACATATGGCCTATATCATTTGATGATTAGAAAGAAGGTTGATAAGCTACATGACTTTGTTGAAAGAGGCTACATATGGCCTATATTATTTGATGATTAGAAAGAAGGTTGATAAGTTAACAAATCTTGGCAATCCTTTATTGAACCATTTTAGAACTGAACAAACTCATGTCATATGCAATATGCTAGATAGAAGATGCTGACAAAACATCCTGAAAGCTAAAACTATAGTGTGTCCGTGCCATTTTTTGAAGCACAGTTAGCAACAAGCATTATATCTTTTGTATAAGTTTCATCCTTAAATTTGAACCTTAAATGGTTGACAAGGTACCCACTAATCAAAACAGTGCATGTAAACTAGCATGGACTAAAACTATAGTGTGTCCGTGCCATTTTTTGAAGCACAGGTAGCAACAAGCATTATATCTGTTGTATAAGTTTCATCCTTAAATTTGAACCTTAAATGGTTGACAAGGTACCCACTAGTCAAAACAGTTTGTGTCAACTAGCATGGACCTGTTTCAAATAGTTGACACGATATATGCACAAGTCACTCTATATATTTAAGGTTATTTCTATACCACTGAACTGATCTTTGTGCCTAATGATGAACTTGCTGTTGATATACACCACCTAGCCTACAGGTTTGATTCTCTCTCTAGATTCTTTACAAGAATCCTGACCATCAACAATATTTACTTGAGTTTCACATAAATTGCCTCTCTCTACATGCTTAAATGATAAGATAGGTGTTGTCATTACATGACCATCCACACTCAACAAAATGACCTCCAAATTACCATTTTCAACTTTTCTCGAGTCTGAAGTATCTTCAAAGGTGGAAGATCCATATTTTTGTAATCATAAACACTATTGCCAGAAAGGAGAAAAGAATCAGTTTGTGGGGTATTTCCTGCAGAGACATCTTAAGTGCCCGAGCTTCCCTCCATTGAGATCTCTGAAGCCTCTCTATAACAATCACAACCATTGTGTTAACCTCCACCTTGGTATTTAGTTTGACTGGTGCATATTTCTCTCTGGAGTATTGACACAATATGTTATGATAGACATTTCAAATCACCAATAGATGCTGGGATAGGTACAGAGAAGTTGCCATGGAAATGTCACTGAGTATTTGTAGTGCTAAGTTCTAACTAATGAACAGTAAATGCGGCAGTGAAATTGTTTCCTTTGCAATATATGCTATTTATTCCAAGACTACATCGTTTAACTCAACCTATCTAAATTGTTGACATGCAGCAATATTGCCTTCACAACAGCTGCATCCTAACAAAAAGACTTGGCTTCACATTGCACACTGTAGTACAGATTCTATAGACATACCAACATGAAAGATGCCACAACTTGATCTACTCTGTTTTAACATACAATCAGAAAGATCAGCTACATATGGCCTATATCATTTGATGATTAGAAGGTTGATAAGTTGACAATTCTTGGCAATCCTTTATTGAGCCATCTTAGAATGTTTTGTCAGCATCTACTATCTAACATATTGCATATTGCATCTTCTATTTCAGCCTTTCCAGCCTGCTGGTGCTTCTTCCGGCAGTCTATCGGGATGGATGGCAAATTCTAATCCTGCTGCTCCACACTCTGCTAGATCAGTGTCTCTTGCATCAACCCCAAATTCAGGTGAGTTTAATTTACTATATTTTATAAAATGCTCTTTGGAAAAATTGTATGGCATGCTTGAATATTATTGAGTAGGAACAGTGGAATAAGGGATAATAGTTGAAGTGGGATGATTTAGTAAGCCCTTTCTGTTCATATATGTCAGAAATATTTTTCTTTTTTCTATAACACGAGTATTCCAAATAGAGCATATTTTGACTTCTCATTCTGTGACCCTTAAAACGACCTAAGACTCCACTGCTTTCCTAAAAACGACCTAGGACTCGACCATCAAATGGTCCTGCTGTAGACTATCAATCTGTTGATTCTGAACGCCTCATGAAGCACATCCGGGGTAGTCAGTCCGAGGAGTTACATACAGAGCGTTAATTAAGATCAATATTTGATTATATGACAGGTTTAAATTGTCTGTCAGCAGTCCATATGTTCATTACCCTTAATTGAGTCACAACTTATTGCTAAATTCTCTTTTACTTTTTGTTTGTTTCAAATTTCTTGGCTTTTCTACCAGGTCCATTGACTGTTGTATGTGCTCGATTTTGAGTAGGATTTGTAAGTTATTCTACAGGGAATTGCTTTTCTACAAACTAAGAATGCTTGCTTTCTAATTGTAGGTGACCTACCCAGGCCCAGGCCCAACTCATCCTCTTAACATCCTCTTAACATGTACTCACGAGATGACCTACTAAAGACTCTGGCAAGAATTTTCAATCAGGGTTCAAATGTTATGAGTATGGATTTCCATCCTCTGCAGCGAACAATTATGCTGGTGATTTCAAATTCCATTCAAGACAATTCTTCATTCAAATAAATTCCTAAAGTCAATTTGGAAGATGTAACTTTTATCTTTACATGTATGTTCACACTGGCTAGTGATTCAAATTTGGATTGTTGGCTTTATCGATCAGTTGGAACAAATGTTGGTGACAGCAATTTGGGAAGTGGCATCTCGAGAAAGATTAGCTTCCCAGACCTTTAAGGTTTGGGAAATTTCGGTCTGTTCGATTCGAATGCAGGTAGATGATTTTTTCATAAATTAGTTCTGTAATTTAAATTGGGAAAATTGCACATCTATGAATTGATCTTGAAAAGATTTGAGTTCTTTAAAAAGATTTTAGAGTTCTTTACTGGAGTTGATCATTAGCACAGGCCTTAGGTAACCTCTCATATGTGTTTTTTTTCATGTTTTCATAGGCTGAGTTCTTTACTGGAAGTGATCATTAGCACAGGCCTTAGGTTAACTCTCATAGGTGTTTTTTTTTTAATGTTTTCATAGGTTGCTCTTGTGAAAGATCCAGCTGTATCAATGAATCATTGTATTTGGAGCTCAGATGGGCAGTCCTTGGTAACTTTATCTATACTCTGTATTCTTTAATAAGATGTTTTGGTATCATTTACTTCTTTATACAACAATGTGAGTGATCTGTAATAATGCCGTCTACAATGTCTCTGGTCTCCTTTGTCTCTGGTCTCCTTTTGGTTGGTTGCGCACCAATACAATGGTGTGCTATTCCCTCTATTCAGCCCTGCATTTGTGTTATAAGATTTGCATTTTCCAAGCATATACTGTGGCAGGCGATTTACATTGTGCGAAGTTACATTTGCATATTCTATTTGTCTTTGATGTTTGAGTTCCTGTGAATTTTTTTGCCATATGAGAAATACTTTATTGCACTAAAGATAGATGGATTATGACTCTTTGTTTGTATGCAGTTTATTTTTTCTACAGCTATTGATGGAAAGATCAAAGCCTGGTTGTATGATCTTGCGGGATCTAGGATGGACATAATTCTCCAGGCTTATGGTGCACTACAATGGCTTACATCAAAGCCTGGTTGTATGATCTTGCGGGATCTAGGATGGACTATAATGCTCCAGGCCTATGGTGCACCACAATGGCTTACAGTGCTGATGGAACCAGGTAAAATGTTAAACTTGGAATGGTGTTTAGTTTGTAAAGTGCCTTCATGTGGATCTGAGTTTTACTTTCTTCAATTTTTATATGTTCTATGTCAAGACAATGCCCTTTCTGAAGTATATAATTATTTGTATTTTTTATTAGGCTCCTCTCCTGTGGAACAAGTAAGATGGTGATTTGTACCTGGTTGAGTGGAATGAAAGTGAGAGAAGAATCAAGTGGACATATTCTGGTTTTAGGAAGAGTTCCTTAAGTGGTGTGCAATTTGATAAAACCAGGAATAGGTTCTTGGCAGCTGGCGATGAATTTCAAATAAAGTTCTGCGACAAGGATAACACCAATATCCTGACATCAATTGATGTTGAGGGTAGTCCGCTAA
>APFE031710801.1:71112-88337 GCA_000404065.3 Pinus taeda
CTCCTTTCTATATATAGGAGTCTAAGGGTTCATAATGTAATCAGAGCCGACATAACAATAATAATGTAAGGGCACAATAATAACAATAGTGGGCTTCTATGGGGCACAATAGTAACAATATGGGCACTACATGGGTACATCAATATAATAAGGGGGTTGTACTAATAACAATAAGGGGTTACACTAGTAGTATAGGGGCCTAACACTAACAATTTATTTGTGATGTCAAGGGTGCCAAGTTGGTCATACCCTTTAAGAAATTCCTTTGAAGTTCCAAGGGTGCCACGCCACTTGCCCTTCAAACATTTAGTGGCTACGAGGGGAAAGTATAGGTGCAACAACAAAGACCATTATCATCTCTTATGTTGCCAGCTATAATGAGACTAATGGTGTCGGAGATCAAGGAAGCTGCCTTGATGCGCAGCCTCCGGTAAAATCCTCATGAGCAACCCAACTTTGGGACCTACCCTCATGACATCATGATCTTCAAGGCGAGAGTGTTTCAACTTTTCCAACCCAAGTCACGGCAGGAGTGCTAGTGGGTGAGACCAGTGACACTGTCCCACCCCTCCCATGCAGTTCCATCTAATTGTACAACCCCATCACCCATGTATGAGCCATTCGGCCAAGCAATTAATCTGTCTGCAACCATTAACATATCATCAGAATATATATAAACATATGTAACAAGTTTCAAAATTGACTTAGAATTTCCAAGATAAAATAATGTAAATTTTCATCAAACCTGTTGACATCAACTCGTCATATGCAAGTGTCTCTAGTGGTTTCCTGCCATACTCAATAATCATTAGTAACAATGTTTCTGAGTGTTAGTCATTGTCATAATAGCATCATCACCATCGCCTAATCATTTATCATTGTGAACTAGAACTAATGAAAGTAGGTAACATAGGGGGCACATCCATCATGGCTATTATCATCATAACATAAATGGAAACATACATATCCATCAAAGCTATCAACAACGTAACATCAATAGAAAACATAATTTTCCATCAAAGCTATCATCATCATGATATCAATAGAGAGCATACATATCCTTCCTTTACTGCTATCATCATCATAAATTCAATAGAGAACAAACATAACCATTTATGCCACAATCATCATAATATCAATAGAGAACATGCATAACCATTAATGCTACAATCATCATAATAACAATAGATAACATACATAACCATTAACGTTATCTTCATCATAATATCACTGGAAAACATACATAAACATCACAACCACTAATAATAGAGTAGTGTCTGGATCCTCAACCTGAGGTCCTCAAAGAATAAAGTGTGAGCCTTAGGGCTAAATAAATGTTAATGTCATATCACTATCAGTCAACTAGAGCGAGGCACTACATTAATACATAAACTACCTTGTTCCAGCACCACCCTTGTATTGGCCTAACCATCTGCGAAGTGGTTATTGGCCCACAACACAGAACAAATTTACCTTTTCAAATTTTTTTAATAAATAAATAATCTTGACCATGATTGAGGAGGATTCATCTTAAAGAAGATTGACGTTCTCGGGGAGCTTCATAATTTTTTTTATAATCATCATGGAGTCGTCAACTATAGACAATATTTTGATACCATTAGCCAAACTAATATCGAGACCCCGCCAAAGAGAAAGGGCTTCTGCTTGATTATTTCTCACAATGCCAAGTCCCCATGCATACTTTATTTCTGTTTTTTCTTCGAGGTTAACAGTTGCCCCTCCCGCTCCAGCCTTCCTGACTTCAATGTTCTTTTTATTAGTCCAATGATAATTTCCACTTAATTTTCAATAGCAATCACATAAACCATTAATTCACATTGACAATTATTGTAGATAGAACATTAACAATAAACTATAGAATACAATCAAAGACGAGAACACAAGAATATTTCTCAAGCCAAGGAAAATCCCTAATATGGGGAAAACCTTGATCAATTTTTCTTATTATAAATATCAAATGTTCAACGAAAAGAGAGAGAGTACAATAATACAAAGTCAAAGTCAAAATTGACTTTCCAATTAGATGATCCAATACCACTATCCAAAACAACCCAATCAAATCTACAATTTTGCCCTCAATCAACAACAGTGAAATTTTACCATGCTCAAAAAGTCAACAATCAAAGTCTAGTCAAACTCTTCCAAAATAATCAACAAATCAGTAGTTAAACTCTATCAACCTGAAGTCAACCCTGTAGTCAAAGAGGCCTGTAATCAATGCAAGTCAAACAACCCAAAATTCCTCATTTTTTGTGTCAATCAATGAGGCCTACCCAAACAAAATTATTCCTCCAAAAATTATAGTCAAAACAAGTCAAGGAGCCTCAATCAATGCTGGTCAAACTTAGCCAAAACAAAAAGTCAATGCCTAGTCACACTGCCCCCTGAAATCAGCACGTGTGAGAAAAATAGGTTGTCTGCAATTTGTATGACCCAATCAGATGAGGAGCGAGAAGATTTGATGAGTTGTGATGATGCCAAATGACGTTTGAGGTCACCCTTATTTATATGCATTGGAGGAGGGTCAATTTGTCCAACTTGACCTCAAGTCAACCTTGTCAAATTGCACGTGTGTGCTTGACTTCAAAAACATATTTCTCCTTATCTGATTTCATTGAACCTTAGGTCAATTTTGGTCCTCTCGAAAAGAAGAATTCAGTGCAATAATTATCTCCATCAAATGAGTTGTCCAAAGTGGAATTTGGCCCTAGTTGCACAATTTAACAACGGAGCATAGGTGGAGAGCTCTGAAGTAAAGCTACCTGTGGATCATTGCAGATTTGTTGGCTAGTTGGATGACCAAAAGGGTGAATAATTTTCTCCTGTGGGTTAAATTCACTTTTGATGGGTAATAGTCGTGAGCTCCAAGGCCAAGTGCCATCATTTAGTGCCCAACACTCTTCCTCCAAGGTAGGTACCTCTTCTAATCAAGCAACCAACTCTCACATTGAGTGCACCTAATGAATTAATCAACATGTTGAATAGAGTAACAACTTCCTCGGTAAAAACATCATGCAAACACGCTAACCAATGTCAAACATCCACCCAAACTAGACCATCTATATGTCCATGAAGCATCACCAAGGGGCTAGAAGATATAGTGCTCTCCTAGCAAGGTGAAAATACCTTTGGAATAACTCCAAAAGCTTACATCAGTCACCTATCATGTCACTCTGGCTCACTCTAAATTCCACTACATAATATGGTCATATAGTACAAATATTAACAAGTTAACATTTAATATTGGAGCTTTCGGTTTTCTTTGTCAACACCTCATGGAAATAAAAGGGAATTTTGTGTCACCTAAAGAGATTCAAATGATGTGTGCAAGTCTGTCACACAAGTAATCTTACACTAAGTGTTAGCATAATATGAAGTATAAAACTAACATCTGATGCAAGTTACAACAATAATGTACACATGATGAGAAAAACCAAACATATGGTACAACATAAAAATTGCTAACCAACAACAATCCAACAGAAGAAGATCTACATCCTATTATTACTTCCTTAAAAGCCAACATAAGTATTTGCTTCAAGCTGTATTGTGCTGGAAGATCATATAATGTAGCACATTCAGGAAATCCGTCCAACAATAGAACTTGTTCAGCATTTATAGAGAATAAAATGGAATAACAACACATTACAATTAAGTATGATCCTATTGTGTAGTAGAAATGGAGGCAAAACACAGCAATTGTAAACAGCCCCTTGCAATTTCCTAAAACCAAAAAGATTGACTGACCAATTAGAACCCAAATGTAGGTATGGAAGTGACCCTCACGTCAGTCCTAAACATCAGCCTTATGATAGGTCTTCCAAAGAAAATCAAACTATATATCTTTCAGCTGATTTTTCGTGCATATCCTTGTTGGCTACGACTACACAGCTTCATGGTATATTCAAAAGTTAAATCTGATTTTAATATTTGTAACATAGATATAATATGCAGGAAATGTGGGGCTCCAATGACTTGATGTATCCTTCATTACCTTTGGGGAGAATGTCTCGACCACAAAAAGCGACCTGGAAGTTTCTGACAATTTCACGTGTTCTCAGCATTGTGACAATCATTCGCAGGCAGTTAATAGATGTCAAGAAGCAAGAGTGTCCCGCAGGCAACCAACCCCAAACCCACTTCTATTACTCCAGGCAACACTGAACTCATTTCAAACAAAGTAACTACAACCAAAAACAATGCTGAAAAAAAATAATCAGGTCTCTATTTGCAAAACTAGAAACAAGAAAACATGTAATCATATCTCATAAAGAAAGCATCAGAAGAACCTGTGAAAAAAAATCTAATCAATTATATTAATGAAGAATAACGCTTGATAAGAGCAAAAAAATAAAGGTATGTGGGAAACCTATACCCTCCACTTTCCTAGACACTTAGCCTTCTGATCACCATACAAATATAATTTCTTGCTGAAGTACCAAGTGACAACGCACCACTTCCGGCACACTTCTTTTGGGAACCTTCTCAATTCAAACATCTTTTTCAAGACTTTTGCTTCGATGTACAGTCTCACATGGTTTAACCTATAGAATTTGATTTTGAGCTGGCTATCATTTCACCATACCTACCCACTGAAATGATAAATGATTAAGTGCCACAAGAAAATGCTCCATAATGACAGACCGCAATGCTAAAATAATCTGTTGCTGAAGACTCTCGTGATGAAGATCTTCTACAGGGAACCTTCTCAATTCAACCATCAATTTCAAGACAGTTGCTTCAAGATATAATCTCATGCAGTTTGATTTATAGCATTTGTTTTTTAGGTACTGGCAAAGCTCAATTGCATCCCAATACTGAGAATGGTTACCGATGCTATCATTTCACCATAATACCAGCTTAAATGCATATCCGAAATCAATTTCATATTTAGACTAAATAAAATAGCCAGCCATTGAGCTAAAACATCAATCTGAAACTATTCGGTGTTTTGCAAAAGCCATAACTTTGCCAAATATTGATTACACTTTTTATATCTCCAAGAAATAATGAGACTGCATTTTATTTAAGTGTTCATATCATGACAGATGTCTGTATCTAAGATGAAAATAACAAGCAATTCAAACTTGCTTTGGATGTTATTTTTCCTTTCCTTCCACCAAATCCCCTCTATTCACTTAGCAATACTTTGCTGGATGCTCAAAATATTAAAACAGATACTTCATGATCACCATTTTGATACCATTGAAAAGCAAATTACCAGCAATTTGTGTAAGAAGTGTGTTCATTTGCTCTGAGATCAAAATAGTAGCCTCAGCCAGACAATTCCCTGCAATCAGAATGACAAAAGCTCTAAGAAAGAAAAATTAGAAGACATAACCACCATATCTGCTTTCTAGATTTGCATACCAAAATTCTAAAACCAAGTCACTTGGATATGTTAGGCTGAGAAATTGGACTCACTGCAATACACTAACGGGAGCACCTGTACATGGTGGACTGGACAGAGTCCTGCCCAAGCAATGGCAAAGCACAGTTTCGAGACTTATCCTGCACTTCCATTACAAAGCACAAGTGACCTATAAGCAACACATTAAAAGCATGTGAGCAAGTGTTACTGAGAATGCAGCAGTCACTATAAAACTCTTTTGTGACCACATTCATCAACCCCATGAGACTCATATACCCGAAAAATGTCACTATAATTTTGAGGGGAGTAAACCTTAGAAATAAGAATATGCACCTAATCATATTTTAAAGTTGCTGGAAACTCCTATTTTACAAGGAAAAAATAGGAAACATAAAATCTCAGTAGAGGATAAGCTAATGGTGGTTCACAAAGATTAGCAGCTACCATGTGTACTATATCCTCGATGCTCTTCTATAGCAACTATGATCGATATAAGCTTGAATCCTAAATTATCCATTGCAATTCCCTTTGTTCAAAACAGCGAGAAATAAACGATTACCACTAGTTTCTTGGGAAATATGTATTTCCAGTGTCTGGACAACAAAAGAGGTGGTCTTGGGTTGATGTGAGGACTCAAGTAATGGTATTGGAAATTAAGTGGATTATTAGGGCTCTTACTAATAATTCAGTTTGGCAGCCACTAATCAGGCATCAAGGATTATCAGCTCAGAAGAATTTCGGCATCAAAGGTTCCTTTTCATTCCCAAGGGTTCTTTGCAATCCTTCTGATTTTAAAGTTGAAGTCTCTGTAGTTTCGAGAAAAATTTGGGAGAACCTGGCAAGTTGTCTCCTGTCAACAAAAATTGAATTCACTAGGCTGTAGAATCACAAAGTTTTCCTGAGGAAAAAAAGGATGTGATTTTGGTGAAAAGAATATCTAGCACTTACAACTGATGTTGGTGTTAGAGGTGTCAAGACTTGAATTTCCCCTTGGGAAATTCAAATTCAAATGTTACCTTCAGCATTCATATTAGTCATGAAGCACATTCAGGATCAAGCTTCTCCTTACTCCCTCTTGATCATTTGGCAGAAACAGTTTGTAGACACATTCACAGTGGGTTACATGGCCATGATCCTTTTCCAGAGTGTCAGATTTCAGTTTCGAAGGGTTCTAATTACATTGCAGAGTTTTGGGTTTCAAAAATCAGAATTTTTTTGCTTCTGTTTTCAGTCATATACTTCAGACAGTCACATGTTTGTTCATTATTCATTACGAAATCATCAAAAGGGTTGAGTAGTTTCAAAACCTGAGTTAAGATTTCCACTTCATGGGCAGAAAGATAGATCAGGAATATCATCTCTAAAGTCATGATTAGGCATCCCTGTCAGAATAACTACTACATGAAAGTCCAACGGTTCGTTAGGTTTCAGGGCCTAAGTGCTGGGTTTGAGGCACTGGATAATGTAGACCCTGCTTAACTGGTATGGCACTTAAGTGTTTTCAAGGGACTTCAAAACATCATTTTGGATCTTTCAAGGAGGCCTAGTTGAGTTGTTTGGCAAATATGAATCAACTAGAAGAGACTTGATCAGGGTGTTTAACCATGATGTTGTCTGCAAACTTGCAAAGCAATTTTTCCACATTAGTTCATGATCATTACATTCTGGGTTTCATAACAAAGATTTTGCAGAGCATATTGTCAGAAATAAAACATCTTATTTACCCTGGTGATATTCAATGGTTTTGCATAAGTAATAGTGCCTTTGAAGAGACAACTTGTGTGTATTAAAGTCAACCTGCACCGAAGTTTCAGTTCATTAGAGAAATTTTGAGGTCTAAAATGGGTCTCCTAAGAAATATTAAAATATAATAGTGAAAAAAATAAAATAAGATTAAATTACCTCAGCATGTTTTGGAAGGAAAAAAGGAAAAAACTATTTTTTCAACTTATCTCCATACGATTTTACTCAAATTTCAAGTGGTAGCACTTGTTGGATGCATAATTTAATTTTGCATCCAAGGAGTACCCATGTTGCATACTTTCGATGGACCCTACTACATGAAAAATGTGAAATACATGAAAACGGTGATTGCAATCACGTTTTTTCATGTAGTAGGGTCCATCAAAAGTATGTGACATGGGTACTCCTTTGATGCAAAATTAAATTATGCATCCAACAAGTGCTCCTGTTCAAAATTGGACTAAAATCATAGGGAGATAAGTTGAAAATACAAATTGAAAAAGTTTTTTTTTTTTTATCTTTCTATTTTTTTACTCCAAAAAATGGTGAATCATCCCTTATGGTTGACATTATCATATTGAATCCTATTGGTTCTTATAAAATTGATTTTTGTTCTACATTTTTGTTTCGAGGCCCATTTTTTACCTCAAAATTTCTCTAATGTGGGGTCCAAACCTGTTTGTCACTGTTCTGAGGGCTGACCTGTTTGTCACTTTTCTGAAGCCGGCCTGCAGTTTTGTTGGGATAATTGATATTTATGTATCATAATTCAAGTGAAGTGGTTTTAGGATTATTCACATTCCATCTTCAGCATGTGGGAGATGCTGTAGCAGTGATTTAGGGAAGAGTTGTTTTGGGTTTATTTACAAGCACAAACAGGGCACACTTCCCAGTATTCTTAGGTGTATATATGACAGCTATTATGGTCGTTTCCACCAAGCAACCAGGGTGCACTCCAGGCCTAGTTTTGGACCAGAGTTGTTACCAAGTTCTGTTAACTATTGAGCAATTCCCTGTAGTATATAATAGGCAGAAGGACAGCCTGTAACAGCATACATTAACAGTAGCCATATGTCTGTAAGATGGTCATAGGTTAGCACAATGTCTTTTGTAGACCAGCAGAGGAAAGTTGCAGTGATAAAGTCCCACCATCTATTCAGATCAGTTTCATTACTTAAAATAAACAGCAGCAATAAAAGGTATGAGCCTGCATATCTTTGGAGAGAGTTCTGCCATGTTTAGAGACCTATTCTGGATTTTTGTCTAATCACCCACTTTGCTGCTATTTTTAAAAGGTGTTCTACTGTATGAAGAGTTTCTATGATAAATATAGAGAATGGAGGCTGCTGCTGCTCTTAATAAATGTCTGATATTGCATGCCAAATCTACCAGCATATAGAGGCTGCCATTTAGACTCAGACTTGGTAACTGTTTTCTGTACGTTTTAATGCTTATCATTGAATGAAAGATAGCATGTTGGGTGTAGCTTTTGAGGGCATTTTTGGTGATCATTCTAGGTTTAGATCACAGCTACTTTCAGGCAACCAGGTGTACCTATCATTGACGAAGTGCTGTCTTGTGACCAGTAGAAAAACAAACAGGGGAAGCAGAACCGGAAACTCTAAACCACAGTTGTGAAAGTTGGGTCCAGGGAGGAAACAAATTGCCTAGTAATTTTTGTTTAAAACCATTGCAGCAGAAATTTTTATTTGCAGAATAAAAATCATGTTTAAAAGTTTGTGTAAGAAAAATTCTCTCTGAAGAATTGCTGAAAATCTGGGTTTCTTGCAAAAAGTAGGGTTTCTGACTGTGTTGAAGAATTTTTTTGGTTTGAACGATTTTTTTATTTTGTTTCTCTTGGTTTCCAGTCTGTCAAAATGAAGCGCGGTTTTGTTTGAAGAACAGAAAACAAAATTGTTTGGGTTGTTTGGGTATTCTGGAAAAGGGAATCAGAATTTTTTGATCTGTTATAAAAAAAAATAGATAAATAAAATAAAAGAGGAAACCCTAGCCTCCCCTTCCCTTTGTCCACACCTTGGCTCGCGCCTGGAACGATGCCTTGGAGGTTGATCTATCTAAAAAGAAAGATGAAAGCATAATTTGGCCACATACAATACGAAATGTACCACAAAATGCAAAAGATGGTTGGGACAATAAAATTTAGCATGTGGGCAAAAGCCAAGCATGAGCTCTAAACCCCTATCATTATGGCCACCACCCTGGTTAAGGGCCCCTATGAGTGCCCCTTGCATGATTAAGGAACCCATGCTTGTCCCAACCCCAGGTGGACGATGAACTACCACACCTTAATGGCGTAATCACTGTTATATCTTACGCATCATGCTCTTATTCCCTTGAGCCCCACGAATGGTCAGAGGAGGTGTGAGTAGCTTCAAGAGGCAAAGAGAGGCAATTTTAGTCACAGGGAGTGATTCCCAAAGGCTGTGCAAATTTTCTAGAGCAAGCAATGTGCATGTCTGGGCAATAGTGTGAGTGCCAGGGAGGAGTGTGAGTTTGCTGGAAGAGGCCACATTGTTTTGCAAAGGAAATTTTTGTTTTCTCCAAACTATTTTGCCAGTGGAGATTATTTGCCGAAGTTTTCCTAGTATCATGCAAGCAGTGGTAATTTCTCAAATTGCTGAAGAATTAATAATAGAAGCCCTTATCTGCTGCACTGGTTTTCCCCACATTGGGTTTTTTCCAAGGACATTTTTCCAAAAATATTAGTGTCATCTATCTTGTGTGTGCATTATTTTCTTAGTTCCTATATTTAATTTGTTAAGATTACAAAAGTGGACTTATTGTAATTTGCCATATTATTTCTGAAGACAAATAAACTACATAAGTTAGGAGAAAATATTCCAGTTATGACAATCAATATTAAATTTCACATGGTATTAGAGTGGATCTAAGGGCAACAAGAGGGAATGCGCAAATATAGTCGTAGAGGGTTTATAGAAAACGTAGGTACAGGAAAGGAAAGCACTCGAGGGTTAAAACCCAGTCCAATTTATACACAATTCGAGTTCTTCAATTTTATTCTCCAGTTTATTTGAGTCCACAATTTTTAGAAGATGGCCGTAGCAAGATTGAGAGATCAGGACAGGTTGGATGGAGCCTTTAACTATGGAAACTGGAAGGCCGGGATGTTGTTCTTATTTGACGAGTATGGTATGGAGTTTTCTACAGTAGTTATCGTTGTACCAACAAATCCCATCCAGTTTCACAAGTACAAGAGGGGTAATGCCAAAGCCAAGAGGATGATTCTCAATGGAGTTAGAGATCATATCATTCCATACAACACAGAGAAGAATACAACAAAGGAGATGTGGGATGTCATTGTCAAATTGTACGAGGATCCATCAGAGAATCGGAAAATGGTCCTCAAAGAAAAGTTGAGAACCTTCAAGATGCATAAGGTCAAGGATGTAACATCTTAACCAGTGTTGCACGAAGCGCCCCCCCCCGGTTCCAAGCCCCGAAGCGCGTCCCGTACGGAAGCGCCTAGGAAGCTTGGCCGGAAGCGGCGCTTCCGAATTCGGAAGTGCCGCTTCGGCATTTTTAGACGCTTCCTGGAAATTTGGAAGTGTTGTACGGAAGCGTCGCTTCCGAAGCGCCGAAGCGCGCTTCGTACGACGCTTCGGGTGTCGGAAGCATGGCGCTTCAGAGGAGGAAGCGTACGCTTCCTGGACGCTTCCCAGACGCTTCCGTACGCTTCCAGAAAAGCTTCCGGAAAAGCGTTTAGAAAATCGTTTTTTTTTTCAATTTTTTTTAAATTTTAGGTGAGTTTGCTTGTTGGGGTGGGTCCACCTTGGGTTAGGGTGACGAATGAAGGCAAAAAATATATATAAATATAGCAGAAGCTCCCTCATGGTAATGTTAAATTCTTAAAGTAAAAGGATGAAAATGAAAAATATTTCATCCTTTTACTTAAATTTTTAACATTACCATGAAATGACTCAGTATGTTTGAGAGTGGTTCCAGCCTCATTGGACTTCATATGGAGAAAATAGAATTTCATATTCTATTCAAAATTCAGCAGACTTAACAGTTTTCAAGAATTCAGGATCAATGGGATTGTGGCATTTCATTAGATTATATCAAGTATGAAAGTATGCGATTATCATTTAATCAAGAGCACCAAGCCCTATATGTACCCTAGTGTTGGTGGTGTTAATTGTTGAACTCCTTTGTCACGCCCTTAGCAAAAAATTACCTATCAATCAAGTCAAAATCATCGACCAAGCATGTTAAGCTTTTTCTACCATAACTTAAGTCTTGAATTAGGTAGTTTGATTCAAAATTGGGAAATGTTGACTAATATCCCTAGACAATCGAGGTAGAGGCAAAGGCTAGACAAGAGGAGAAGAATCTAGATTCTAAATGGTTGATGCTCGAATAGTTAATCATTAATGTACAATGGATGTTATATCTATCTTGATTTATGCAAAAATATGCATGTTTTCATGTCTTCTACAATTAATTTGGTATTTGGGATGTTTGTTTTGAGTATAAATGCAAAAAAATATAAATATATAGCAGACGCTTCCGCAGACGCTTCGCTTCCTAGATTTTTGGAAAATGACGCTTCGGCGTCCCCGCTCCCAAAAAACTCTTCCGTTTCACTCCCGCTTCGTGCAACATTGATCTTAACTCACCAGAATCCAGTCTGTCAAAGATGAGCTAGCTGCAATTGGGGAGAAGTCGAGCGATGAAGAGCTAGTGCGCATAGCACTCAACGAGTTCACCAAGGAATGGCATATGTTTGTTTAGGTAATCTCTGGGCGAGACAAGCCTCCATATTAGGATCGATTGTGGAGTGATTTCACTCAGGAGTTGAGGCTCAGCTTAGTCAATGGCACCAGTAGTAGTGGCAAGGCACTGAAGGTGAAGGAGGAACAAGAGAATGTTTCTCTAGCAAGAAAAGGCAAGGCGAATAAGGTTCCCAGTAAAGGACAAGGCTTGAAATGAGAGGAGAACAAGGACCTTTCAGAGGTCAAGTGTTATGGTTGTCACAAGTTCGACAACTATGCCAACGAATTCCCACAGAGGAAGAAGGCAAGAAACAGGTTACAGCTTCAACAAATGCAGATGAGCTCTCTAGTAGGATGGAGCAGGAGTTTGCAATGATCGCTTGCCTGACTAGCTCGACTTCACAGGGTGTAGTACATAGACAGCGGAGCGTCATTTCATATGACAAGAGTCAGGGAGTACTTCTCTAGCTACAAGGAGGACATCAAGTTCCAAGTTCAGATGGGGAACAAGTCCAAGTAAACTCCTATAGCACGAGGGACTATTCTATTTCAGAGGGATAATGGAAAGCAACTTCCTATCCAAGATGTGTTGCATGTGCCAGGCTTGGGGATGAATTTAATCTCCATATCAATCCTTCAACACAAAGGGCGTGATGTTCTATCCTAAACTCAAGAAGGACAACAAAAAGAGAAAGGAAAGAAATGAAGCCCATATCACCAAAGAAGTAGAAGACCCTAAAAAGAATAAGACAAAGAAGGAGGAAGTGAAAGATCTCTACTATGATTGAGATAGTCTCCTTCATTTAGTTCTTTTCAATTATAGAAGAGAATAATAAGCATCACAAGTATGATAGGATGCTTTATAGCAAGATAGAGATGACATCATCATAGAACCATGTAAGGATAGCTAAAGTAAAAAGTCTACATGGTTGTAGCGGTCATCCTGATAAAAGGAAGTAGCTCATGGCATCTCCATTAGAAGCATATAAGGACAGCCAAAGTAACAATCTATATGGTTGGAGAAAGTAATCTAGCAAGATAGAAGATCAAGAGATCATCATACATTATCATCATTAGAAAGGAGCATTTGCAAAATGAGGATCATCACGATCCTCCATTAGAATCTTTGTTAGAAGATTCACCTCTACTTGAGAAGAAGTGTCTCGTAGATGGTCTACATTCCACATTCACCTCTACTTGAGAAGAAGTGTCTCATAGATGGTCTACATTCCACCTTATGTGGGATCTACAAGTTAAAAGGATGACGGTATGATGATAAAAATGTGCAGCATGACAAGTTGGTTGAGGTACTTTCATATTCAAGCAAGGAAAGGAAGTTGCCAAAGGAAGTCTAGATGACCACATGAAGGAAGAGGTATGTATATATTTAATAGATAAAGTCATGTCACCATATAGTTGCAGATATCATGGTTGAATGCTCTATCTCGTGAGCATGATCAAAAAAGAAGAATCTCTTCCATTAGAATGGTGCATGAAGGCATGTAGACAATGTGCCTTGAACTCTTCTACATATTGATAAGATGAAATCAAAATAATATGACCCCATATGGAATATGAGGTGGTTGACAATCATGGTTCCTATGTTGAAAGAACCATGTAAAGAAGATCCCGAGGAAAGCAATATGTGAAGAATGGAAGAAGAGTTCGTAAAAGATGCAATTATAGTCATAAAGATATGTGATCAACATCGAAGAACAAGAAAAGTTAGCTATGACATCTCCATGGAAGAAGAAGGAATGAAGACCTTGATATGTATGTTGAAAAAAGAAAACCTTGGTAATATGTGTCTTGGAGATAGATTCATACATGTGCAGGATGTTGATGTTGCAAAAAGTTGATGTCATGACAAAAGGCCATCATAAAAAGATAACTTTGATTTGATGTTCATTTTGATTTTTGAAAACATCTGGATGGGTTGTCACAGCGCTACCAAAAGAAGGTTGTAGAAGTCACATACAACTACTACTCATGTGATTGGATGGAAGATCCTAAAAGAAACATGACTTGGAAGAGGCAGTTGTATGAAGAAAAGCTAGATGTAGACTAGAAGATCAATTTTTGATGAAGAGAAGGATGGCATGACTATTGGTTCAACAATATAATTTGTTGAAGGGAAAGTGATGGAGAAGATGGTTGATGCCCTAAGATAAAGTGATGATGAAGAAGGTGAAGTTCATGACACAATGTTGAAAGGAGAAGCCCTACAAGTAGCTAATAGTACCATGATCTCCACCAAAGAGCAGATAGTTGTTGTTGGAAACAAGTCCCTAGTTGAGAGGGAACTTGGGCAAGTCCATTGTTAAAAGGGAGCTTGGGAATATTCCTTTAATAGGAATGAGTTAATCCTCCCTAGTTGAGAGGGGGAGATAGACACATCATTCTTATCTTCATGTTATGAAGAAGGAATGGAGGATTGGGTAGGCATCTGGTTTTCGATACTCTTTGAGGATGTTGTAGGGCATCCAATAGGTCAGAGTAGTCAAAGAGGAAATTCCTTGAGGATGTGTTATTCTAAGACAAGAATTGTCCTAAAACGACACACCTTGTGAACATCACGGTGGGGTATGTGCCTTAAGACATAATGATGATGGTCTCTATTAGTCATTGTCTCGCCAACATTGTGCTATGATCTTGTGGAGAAATAGAATTGTTAGTCAAGGCCTTGTTATGTGACAAATTGACAATTATGGTCGGTATGATGAGATGTAATGAGATAAGCTGAAACAATAGCTTATGAGATGGCTTACCAATCCGACTCTTCTTATGACAATTCTTCAGTTTGAGAATGTCCAAGTACCATGTATGGATTATGAATACCTCCCTAGTTAAGAGGGAGTGTTGAAATGTGTAACTAGGTTCAGTCTTCATAATGCTATTGTAATCATAATATTATGTATTTGATATTAAAGAGAAAAGAAATTTATTATTGTCATTCTTGCTACATGGGTTTCATGCTCAAGGTAAATTTATTTGTAGGTCAAGCACCCATTGAGTGCCTCTAGGTTCGCCATAGAATTATGAAGTCAAAAGAGTCATCGTCATACATGTAAGACCCCTTTGGGCATCTTGTATTATGTAAAAGAAATTTATTTGAGTCATAAAGACCCTCCAAGACCTTGTCAATGAACTGCAACAAGTCGGCCTACATGAAAGATCAAGTCGGCCTCATGGAGGCAATTCATACAATTGGAAAGCCTACATATAAGAGGCATTTGACCTCATTTGGTAGCACACATCTAGCACATACGAAGAAGCAAGAAAAGGATTTCAATCTTAAAAAGGAAGAAGTCCTAAGGCAAGCAAAGTTCAAGAAGGATGCTAGAGTCGAAGTTTTGGGTCTCTCTCTCTCTCTCTCTTTTATGCAACGAAATTCTAAAGTTGTTGGAGGATGAAGTTGCTGGAAAGTTGTTGGAGGACAAAGTTGATGGAAAGTTGTTGGAGGACGAAGTTGCTAGAAAGTTGTTGGAAGTCAAAGTTGTTGGAGGTTGAAGTTGTTGGAAAGTTGTTGGGGTCGAAGTTGCTGGAGGTCGAAATTGCTGGAAAGTTGTTGGGGTCAACGTTGTTGAAGGTCGAAGTTGTTGGAAAGTTGTTGGGGTCGAAGTTGTTGGAAAGTCAAATTTTTTTGTTGTAAGTTGTCTAAAGAAAGTTCATCAAGAAGGAAGGTTGACTTGGTCTTGGAGGGATCTTTGTCAAGGGTCTTAGGTCTTGGAATTCATTATTTGAAGATCCTATAAGAAGAGAATAATTCTTGTTGCTTCTCCTCTCAATAGAGTTTTTTTGCCTAGCTAGCAGCCTACATTTTGTTTCCTCTTGTCTCTTTGATCTTCATTGTTTGGTAGTTTTCTGATGATAGAAAAAACAAGAATAATCAAGTTAAAGAAGAAGTTAATCAAGTTAAAAGCAATGTTGCATTAATCGTTATCGGGATAATATTAGTGTGAGGAAAAAATCGGAAAAAATCGTTTGGTACAAAATTATTCATTTTTTTTTTCATTTTTTTCAATTTTTTTAATATCTAAACCATCTACAACATAAAATAAATACATTGACACATAAATATGATAAAATAACTAATATATAAGATGTTTAATATCATTTCTGGTGCTCAAATATAAAATCACACATAACATTGAATCATGTCCTGAATAGTAAGTCCTGACTCATGAGTCCCAACTCAGCCTCAAAATATCAACAAAAAATATAATAATGTATCTCATCATATCATAATGTCATATACAATAAAATGAAGAAAATAACTAAAGTCTAATCCTATTGATTTCCTCTGCCCCTCTTGCGAGAAAATGCCACAACTTTCCCTTTCCCTCTAGATGTAGATGCTGGTGCCGGTGGAGTTGGTAGTGGAGTCTGTTGTGCTCTAGAAGCTGAAGAACTAGAACTAGGAGCTATAGGAGGTAGACAACGTCCTCTATTGGTGGCAGGGGTAGCACGGGCAAGTGGTATCACTTAGAAACATTACAATCTCCCAATCCTGAAATCCTAAAAAACTGATAAGTCTCTTGGATTTTGAATGAAATCTAAAATTCTACTTTCTCCATATGAAATCCAATGAGGCCAGAACCACTCCCAAACATCCTGAGTCATTTCATGGTAATGTTAAAAATTTAAGTAAAAGGATGAAAATGAAGATTAAGGAGAATGTCACTTAATCTTCATTTTCATCCTTTTACTTTAAGAATTTAACATTACCATGAATAGCATATCAATACTAGGGCCTAGGCTTGATCATTAAGCTGCCCCACTCAAAAATTATTTGTTTTTTTCAAAAAAAAATTGCATTTCAAACATTTAGCATCCCTTATAAAACTGCGTTGCCCCGACCCTCAGCGATAAATTGGGAAAAAATCGCATATAAAAAAAAAAAACGCGAGTATTACTCGTGATAATATTAGCTTCAGGAAAAAATCGTGATAAAGCGATAATATCGCAATTTTAACAACACTAGTTAAAAGACATCACAAACAGTTATCAAAGTAACAAAAATCATCTAACGTAGTTGCCCCTAGATTTATCAACAGCCCTAGGTAAATATGCCCCAGGGTAGACCCTATCCTAACCTTGGGCTTGAACTTAGGGCTTCTTGAATATTTGTGGCTCCAATTGTTAATCGTATCCTCCCTCCATAAGCCTTTTCTTGGCCTTATGCACCTTGGTAAGCTCTTGGTAAGCTCTTGTTCTTGCCTATTCATTAAATCGTAGGGCATAAGTGCCTTAGATAGGCCTCTTAGAGGGCACGCTTTGCCTTTTCAGTGGATCGAGCCTTGTCCTTAAGCCAAGTGACATTCGTGAGCTTATCC